>CAUYLG010028933.1:0-12246 GCA_963573385.1 Cacajao melanocephalus
CACAAACAGATGGAAAAACATCCCATGCTCATGGTTAAGAAGAATCAATATTGTGAAAATGGCCATACTGCCCAAAGTAATTTATAGATTCAATGCTATCCCCATCAAACTACCAATGACCTTCTTCACAGAACTGGAAAAAACCACCTTAAACTTCATATGGAACCAAAAGAGAGCCCACATAGCCGAGACAATCCTAAGCAAAATGAACAAAGCTGGAGTCATCACGCTACCTGACTTCAAACTGTAATACAAGGCTACAGTAATCAAAAAGGAGATTCTGGGGTATTTTGTTGTGTGATGCACTGTTTAAACCTCATGCCTCTCATTTAAGAATGCTATCAGAAGTCATCCATATAACTCTTCTAAGTATCCTAGAATTGTATTTGGGTATTTATTTGGTTGTGTTGATAGTAGAATTAGACCTCAAGAGGGTTCTTCCATATTCAGGTTAAAGTCAGAATGCAGGATAGCTGAGTCAGGTCAAAGTAATTCAGGTCCAAAGAACAGAGGTCAAAATAGTTCAGGATCAAAGCCTAGAGATGAGTAATTTGGGTTGGCTGGGGTGGTGGTGGTGTGGCACATAGAACTCTCAGGAAGCCATGCCACATATGGGTTGGAAACCATGACTATTAAATGAGGAAAAGTGTGGGGCCTGAGAACCCACCTAGAACTACAAATTCCTCAAACTTTGAGCATCAATTCTGGGTTTATATTAACAGTTAATCTTCTGGATCAGAGATGTCACCAGAATTGATTCTAAAGCATAATCATGAGTGAGGCCAACATTTTCAGCTTTTCTGTAGACATCCCTCTTGGTGGCCTTTTTCAGATTCAGCATGTCCAGAACTGAACCTAGTCCCTTCGCTCTGTCCCATTCCCTGTGGCTTTGTTGAGGTTACCAACCACCCAGGTAACCAGGAAAGAAACATTTATTCTTCCTCTCCCTCACTCTGTATCCAATTAGACAATAAATTCAGTTGTTTCTACTTCCTAAAGCTCATTCTGTATCTTTCCTTTTGAACATATTCTCTTTATGTCATATCCTCATCACTAGCTTCTCAACTAGTTTCCCAACTCCAATCCCTTTCATCATCTATTTCACCTTCTACATTGTCAGCAGAATGATCTTTCTGAGATATTTTGATGGCTCTCCTTGGTCTACAGAATCCAGTCTAAACCCCTTAGTAAGTTTCATAATTTACTTTGAAGTCTGCCTTGACCTTTCGTTCTTGCCTCATGTCCCACCACCTTTCTTCAGTGCTCCTATGGAATAACATTATCCCTTATACTCCATGGTTTTTCATATCTCCATGCTGTGACTTCTACCCAGAATATCCTTTGCTCACTTTGTCTACCTGTAAAGTTTGGCTCAAATATTTCTTTCTCTGAATCCTTCCTTTATTTATCTCTATTAAAGTCGGTTTCTTCCTTCTCAATAATCTCATAGTATCTTGTACATAACTGCATTATCCTATTAATATAGTTCTTCTTTCATGTTTGCATGTACTAGTAGGTTGTAAGGTGGTATAAGATAGGAACCATGCCATTTTTCTTTGAGATCTAGTGCCTAAAATAATATCACCTACAAATAGCCTAGTATTTGTTGGATGATTAAATTTAAACTATATCAAAACACTATATGCTTATTCCTACATGATGACTGGTAAGTTATTAGGATAATTTAAAACTAAGCAAAAAGCAGGATATGAACAGACAGATGCTTTCTTAATCTGATAGACTAAAAACTTCAAAAAATCTATACGAACCCGTACTTAATGTGAAATATTGAATACATTTCTTCTGAGGTCAAGAATGAGACAAAGATGTACACTATCACCAGGTCTCTCCAACACTTACTGGAGGTACCATCAGTGTGACAGGACAAGACAAAAGAAAGAATAACCTATACAAAATTAGATTAAGCTGTACATAACAGATTAGTGTACTTTACATACAATATACTTTTCCAAAAAATATATTATAAATAATATATACTATACCAAAAGAACTCTACACTAAACAGAGACAGTAAGATATAAAATTATCTTCAAATACTAACTTAATTATTCTCCTTAAACTGGGCTTGTAGTTACAGTTTAATACCCATTTGGGCAAATGTGCATTTTTCCTGCCTATTTTCAGGATTGCTCACTATAACCTCCAGTCTAGTATGTGGTGCAGAACCAGGAATGGAATGGCTGGCTGATTCTTCACAGAAAGAGCTTATTCAATATGTGACTGGTACAAAAGCTGCTCCCAACCATTACTGCTAGGTTTTAGGGATAATATGTCAAGGAAGCCCTATCACTGTCATTGGTCTTATCCTAGTGTTAGCAAAAATTGCAAGGGGGTTACTAGGTAAAGATTTACATGTTTAGCATTTCTAAAGTAAATCTTCTAGATTGTTAATCATCATAGTCCCCTGAAATTTTACATTCAGGCTTTAGATATAATTCACATGCCATAAATTTCCCCCCTTGAAAATTTGCAATCCAGTGGTTTTCCATATATTCACAAGGTTGTGAAATCATCACCACTATCTAATCCCAGAACAGTTCATCACGTCAAAAAGAAATTGTACTCATTAGCAGTCACTCCCTATTTTCCACCTCCCTCAGCACTTGACAAGCACTCATCTACTTTGTGTCTATGACGTTGCCTATTCTGAACAGCTCATATAAGCAAAATCATATAATATGTGGCCCTTTGTAAAAGACAACACGTTTTAAAGCAAAATTAGTAACACTGTAAAGTGGAGTATATAACAGATATCAAAGTAAAAAGAATAACAATAATGTCATAAATATTTAGAGTGAGGAGGGGAGGGTGATAGGCAGAATATGATCCCACAGTGATGTCCACATTCTAATCTCTGGGACCTGTGAATATGCTACATTTATGACAAAAGGGAATTTAGGTTGTAGATGGAATTAAGGCTGTGTGAATCAGCTGACTTTGAAACAGGAAGGTTATCCTGGATGGGCTCAATCTAATCATATGAGCTCTTATAAGTGGAAGAGTAAAGCAGAAGAATGGGTCAGAGATGTGTTGTGAAAAGAACTTAACTCAGCAGTGGTTGCTGGCTTTGAATATGGACGAAGGTGGCTACAATCCAAGAAATATAGTGGCTTCTAGAAACTGAGAATGGTTCTCAGTTTACAGTCAGCAAGACAATGAGAGTTTTGGTCTCAAAATCTCAAGTAACTGAATTCTGCCAACAACCTGAAGGAGGGGGAAATGGATTCTCCCTGGAGCCTCCAGAAAGGAACACAGCCCTGCCAATACTTCAGTTTTAGCCTAGTGAGATCGATCAGAATTCTGGCCTACAGAACTGTAAGATAATACATTTGTATTGTTTTAGCCTCTAAAGTTATAGTAAATTATTATGACAGCAATAGAAAACTAATACATCAGGTACATGGAATTACGTACAGCAATAGAAAACTAATACATCAGGTACTGTTACAACAGTAATAGCATGTTACTTGTAATATTATTTTATAAGATTATAACTTGTGAAGTAAGAAGTATAAAGTTTCAGATGTGAAGTAGGAAGTATAAAATCGACTATTACTGACTATAAATGTGCTTTGATAAGTTAAGGGTGTATTTTGTTAGTTCTAGAGCAACTATGTAAAAACAGAATAATAAAAAGATGTTTAGTCAAGACACAAATAGACGTAAGACTAAAAATATTTGATTAACCCAAAAGAAGGCAAGTAATGAATCACAGAATACTAAAAAAAAAAAAAACCCAAGAGACAAATGGAGAACCAACAACAAAAGGGTAGACTTAAACCCAACCACATAAAAATTACATTAAATGTAAATGGACTGAACTATTCAATTAAAAGGAAGAGATTATTGGGCTGGATAAAAAGAGCAAGACCAAACAAGATGCAGCCTATAAGAAATGCATATAGATATATAAAAATTTTTAAGTAAAAGAACAGTAAAGTGTGTATTATGCAAATAGTAAGCATAAGGAAATTCATATGAAAATATTAATTTCAGACTTCAAGAGAAAAGGTATTAGGGTACTGTAAGAGATAAAGAAGAGCATTTTATTGATATGACTTCACTATACCCCTAAATATTCTCCCACTAAATGAGAGCTTCAAAATTTATAAACAAAAATGGACAGAATCAAGGGAGAAACATAGGCACATTTACAATCATAATTAGGGATTTTAGCACAAATCTCTTGGTAATTAAAGAGAAAAACAGACCAAAAAAAAAAAAGATGTGAAAGACCTGAACAAACTATTAAGCAAATTTATCTAATTAACTTTTATAGAACACTATACCCAATAACTGAAAAAATATATTCTTTTCTACTGCACATGAAATATTCACCAAGATATACTGTGCCATAAAGTAAATCTCAATACATTTCAATAAAGCATATTTTCTGACTAAACAGAAGTTACATTAATAAACCAAAAATAAGTTATCACAAAAATCGAAATAAAATTACACACTTATCAGTAACCTATGGGTTAAAGAAGTAATGGAAAGGGAAATAAGAAAATAGAAGTGAAAGATAATGAAAACACAAAATATCAAAATCTGTGAGATATTTAAAGCAGTGCTGAGAAAAATTTATTGCTTTTGTGCTTATTCTAAAAAATAAATTTTAAAAAATCTATTTAAAGTTTTAAAAACTAGAAAAGGGACAGCAAAGTAAATAAGAGGAAGGACATAATAATGACAAGGGCAAAAAGAAGGAAATAAACAGACTTTACTGCAGAGAGAGAGGGAACAGAGATTTTCAATATCAGAAATGAAAGAGAAGTGTACTACAGATGCTAATGAAAACTAATAGGAAAACATCACCAACATAAAATAGTGAAACATCTTGAAAAACACATCTCACCCAATCTGACTCAAAAAATAAAAAATTGAAATAGTCCTATCTCTATCAAGAAATTAAATTCATAATTAAAATTATAAGCATATATGAAAGTCAACCATTAAAAACCTTCCAACTAATTTATTTTTGAACATTGGTACTTTAATAATACAAATTCTATCAATAACATCAATTTTACATCAACTCTTTCAGAATTCCAATAAGAATACCAAATATTGCTCAATATTGTTAGCCATTCCTCTAAGTGTAAATTACAACCAAAATTATACCAGTTCATACCCATTATAATAGCTAAAATTAAAAAGACTGACAATTCTAAGTGTTAGTAACAATATGTAGCAAGTGGAAGTCTCCTAGATTCTGTTGGGAGTGTGTACAACCATTTTTGAAAATAGTGTGATAATTTTTTATATACCGTTATAGGTCACTTAACAATGGGAATACATTCTGAGAAGTACATCATTAGTTGATTTCCTCATTGTGAGAACATCATAGAGTTCTCACAACGTATGTATGTATATACACAAACCTAGATGGTATAACCTACTGCACACCTAGGCTAAATGGTACATATAAACACATCTAAACATAGAAAAGATAGAGTAAAACTGTTAGTATAAAGTTTTAAAGATGGTGCACCTGTATAGGGCACTTACCATGAACGGAGCTTGCAGGAATGGCAGTTGCTCTGGGTGAGTCAGTGAGTGACTGGTGAGTGAATGTTAAGGCCTAGGACTTCACTGTACACCACAGAGACTTTATAAATACTATATACTTAGCCTACATTAAATCTATTTTTTAAAAATTTCAGGCCCAATATGGTGGCTCATGCCTGTCATCCCAGCATTTTGGGAGGCCAAAGCAGGAGGGTTGCTTGAGGCCAGAAGTTTGAGACCAGCCTGGAACACATAATGAGACCTCATGTCTACTAAAAATAAAATAATTAGACAGGTGTGGTTGATACTTGCCTGTAGTGCCAGATACTGGAGGGACTGAGGTGAAAGAATACTGTAAGTCCAGGAGTTTGAGCTTGCACTGACCTATGATCATGACATTGCTCTCCAGCCTGGATGACAGAGCAAGACCCTGTCTCAAAAAAAACAAAGAAGTTCTTTCTTCAATAATATATTAACTTTAGCTCACTGTAACATCTTTAGTTTATAAACTTTTTAATTTTTTTAACTTTTAGACTCTTTTGCAATAACAGCTTAAAACACAAACACATTGTACAGCTGTACAAAAATATTTTCTTTATATCCTTATTATATTTTTCAGATTTTTTTACTTTTAAAACTTTTTGGTTAAAAACTAAGACACAAACATGCATATTAGCCTAGGCCTACACAGGATCAGGATCATCAAGACATCACGAGGCAACAGGAAATTTTCAGCTCCTGTGTAATCTTATGGGACCACCATCCTATACTCAGTTCATTATTGACCAAAACGTCATGGTGTGGCCTATGAATGTACTTCAATATAAATTTCCCATGTAACTAAGCAACTCTACTATTCACCATTTACCCAGGAAAGAAATCACTTTGCCAAAGTATTAGATGAAGAGTCATTTTCTATGAAGAATTAGTTTCAATAACCAGTTCCAGCTTTCCCCATTGTTATCCTGGATTAGATGGATATAAAAGATACATTACCTGCCTTATGGAAATCACATTCTAAGATTAAAAAATAATCAAAATATACTTGAATTTCAAAAATTTTAAATCCACTTTGAATTGTACAAATTTTCATTTTTACATAATAGATCTACCTAGTTAGGGAGCTGACTGTTTCTTTCTTGACGACCTATGCAAGAGACAGTTTTCTTTAATTTCTAGACTCTTGAAATGATTGACGATGCTAATAGAAGAAACTTCTGTGCTAGTTCTCAGTGAATCACCAAGAAGACTCATGAGTTTAACATTTCAAAGCTATTCAAAAGTGCAATCCAATTTGGTAATTGAAAGAGTGATTATTCTCTTTGTGAATTATATAGCCGTTCTGTTTCTCTTATTCTTTGATTATTTTACCCCCACTTGTCTATTTCTCCATTGGAAAAGAGGATTGGACACTAGAGGGAAACCAGGCCATAGTTAAGCAAATCTGTTTACTTGGCAAATGGCTCAATTTGTGGGGAGAAATGAACACCGTAGTTTAAATAAGGGTTTTAGAATTATCTTAAAAATTTTTACGACAAGCTTGATATCTTGACACTATTGATGTGGGGTATGTATACATTGGGGTGGAGGAGGAAAGAGAGATGGTTATGAGGAACAGTAGACTCAATAGTTTGAACCTAAAACATAAAATTAGTTCTATTTTTAAAAACTGTTACTTGTCAAAGTAGACTTTTTTCTCCTGTTTAACATGCTACCTCTTAGTCATGGAGTAGCTAAGAGCACAGCCAATGTCATTCTTTAAAAAATTATCCCAGTGGGGGCAATACCAGTCTTGGGAAGGAAAAACCTACACTTGGTGAAATAATATATGGTCTAACAAATTCACAATTGAGTGACTTTTCTTGCAGCTGTGGTTCAAATTATAGGCATTTCAGATGTTTAATGGTGACTTTAATTTACTGTGAGGAAGTGTATGATGAGCATCTGGAAGGACATGATTTTACTTTAATCATTTTGATTTAGGTGACAGTAATTACAAGTATCATCATGGTCTATAGAGAAAACACTGGTTTTACTGTTACCTGCCAGGACTTGTTTCCATCCTTCACCAGCGCATTTTTTTCTTGGACCAAGAGGAGTTAAATCATCATTCTGAAATTTCCTTTGCTACTTAAGTGCCTGGCATGATCATGGATTCATAATAATGGAACAAATTGATGAATTTACTTAGCCAAATGACTACAGTTTAAAAGATTAGGAATAATGGTGTTTAAGTTAACTGGGAAAAGCACTGTTAATCTGCCCCAGAAACTTTATAGCTAAGTAGGTGCAGCAATTTGAAAGACCTTGAAGTAACATAAACTGCTTCTGTGTCTGACTGTGCAGGTAGTTTTAGGAAAAGCTTCACTAAGTGCTTAGCCAGGAAGGCATTAAGTATGGAATGGGGCAAAAGCCTTTCTCTTAGCTCTTCAGTCACTCTATTTCCTGTTTTAATAAATCCCAGCAACTTCAAGACTCTACCCAAAGCATACCCTAGACTTATAATGGAATATGTACTTAAGGGGATTTAGGTTATGGAAATTTGAACTAGACTCCCCAGGTAAAGGTATCATGATGGAAGTCTTCCTTATCCAATTAGTCTACCCATCCTGCTAATCTTATTCACCTTGCCACTGTCTGGCTTAGGAAAAGCATGTGATCTGATTGTAACAAGTGATCCATGAAGGAAGGTCTGCTAGGTGGGGTTGGGGATTATGGGAAAGATTTCCTTTCTCCTAAAAAGTTAACAAGGAAGACATGGCCCCTTTTCTTTCTCTAGACACAGTTGTGTCTGGATATGATGCCCAGAACTGCTGCAGCCATCCTGATGTCTGCTTGAGAATGAATCCAACAAGAAAGCATTGTAAAGCCAGAGTGGTGTCAGAAAGGTAGAGACAGAGGCCTGAGATACTGTGTCTTTGGGAAATAATTATTTTAGCCTGTTTAATAGAGGTTTTCTGTTAACTGCAGCTGAAGTCATCCTAATTGAAAATGCTGGTGGAAGAAACTCTAACTTTATCGTTGATAACCCACCCTCATACCCTGATCTCTGAAAATGCTTTGAAAAAATGTAGTTTGCTGATACATGGCCATTTTCTGTTAGTTTCTCTCTAAGGAAATGTGGCTCTCAGAGCACAGAAATAAAAATTATTTATAAAGACTCTTCCTGGATAATCTACTCTGCTTCAGGTGGGTTGGATAAAGGATAGAATTAATTCAGGTATTAGAGAGAAAAGTGAATCAACAAGTCTATTGTCTACTTGTGCCCAGTACTTTAGCTAAAACTTAACTGAGTAGAGAAATTATTTGTATTTTTTTCATGAGAACGATTGTTCGTGCTTGATTATTAGTTGCTAAAGGAAGTATTCTTAATTCCAACCCTAATAGCTCTTATGTCATTAGTTTCTAGTGCAGAGAAATGTGCTTGATGAATTTGTGTTGACTTTTTTTCCTAGCCAATACAAAGGTTGCCAGCCTCTGCCAAAATCAGCACTAAAACTATTTTTCTTGAGTAATAACAATATTCTTTCTTAAATAGCACCTTTAATCCAAGAATCTTAAGCCTATATAAACATTCACTCAATAATATACTCAAAATCTCAGTATTTGGTTGATGGGGAAATTCACCTAGGTGCAAGAACACGGAAATAAAAATAGAGCCTAGAAAATTGACTCATAATAGTCTTTCAGTCTATTGTCCCCACCTAACCAAGAAAAATAAAAAGAACAGCAGCTTCAGCAGGATAAACAACTAAGCTTTTCCAGCCCCAACTGATGATTCATTATTTCTATTTTCCTGCTGTTTAAAATTATTTTTCATTTTTATTACATTTTATTTTTGAAAGTGAGAGATCTAAATGCCAAAGGGTAAGGAAACTGAGCTGGTTAGAACTGTCTAAATATCTTGCATCTGTAAAAAATGACTTGGCAATATTTGAGGAGTGAGGTTTCTTTAGATATTTACAGAGCTTCCTGTTGGGCTAAAATATTGTCAAAACAGTTTTTTTCTTTGTTCTTAAGTAATTCTCTTTATAAATTGAAAGGGAAGAGAAAATGGAATCAAATTTTGGAAGAATAAGAAATAATGATTCATTAACTTTCCAATATTCTGAAGTTCGCCAAATTATAAGGAAAGCTTTGAACTTCACTCTTTGGGGCTTAGAATAAGCAGAAGCTAGGTAGAAATTGATCTTTGACCAACAATGTAAGTTTTAAGAAAATTCAGTGACTGGGCACAATGGTTCATGCTGCTAATCCCAGCAGTTTGGGAGGTTGAGGTGGGTGGATTGCTTGAGTTCAGGAGTTGGAGACCAGTCTGGGTAATAAGGTGAAACACCATTTCTACCAAAAATATATAAATCAGCTGGGCATGGTAGCACACGTCTATAGTCCCAGCTACTTGGGAGGCTGAGGTAAAAGGACTGCTTGAGCCTGGAAGGTCAAGACTGCAGTGAACTGTGATGGTGCCATTGCACTCCAGCCTGGGTGACAGAATGAGACCCTCTGATATGGTTTGGCTGTGTCCACATCCAAATCTCACATTGAATTGTAATAATCTCCACCTGTTAAGGGCAGGGCCAGGTGGAGACAATTGAATCATGAGGGGATTTCCCCCATACTGTTCTCGTGGTAGTGAATACGTCTCAGAAGATCTGATGGTTTTATAAAGGAGAGTTTCCCTGCAAAAGCTTTCTTGCCGGCCCACCATGTAAGACTTGATTTTGCTCCTCCTTTGTCTGCCACCATGATTGTGAGGCCTCCCCAGCCATATGGAACTGTGAGTCAATTAAACCTCTTTCTTTTATAAATTACCCAGTTTCAGGTATGTCTTTATTAGCAGTGTGAGAACAAACTAATATACCCTGTACCCAAAATTTTTAAAAAAGGAAAATAAAGAAAATTCATAGTAATACAAAGGTTTCATGATATTGTATTTGACAGATGACAAACTTTTAGAATATAACAAATGAAAATTAATAAGCTGATTATAAATTAATGATTTCCATTATTAAAGTAGACTCATTAGGGTCTTGACATGATAACTTTTTTTTTTTTTTTTTTTTTTGCCAGTCTGTGGACATGATAACATTTTGATGAATCCGTTTTTGGTGATTGATGATTGCTCTATCTTAATTCCTAAAGACTTGGAAATGAAATATCCTCATAGAAATTAATAAGAATGCACTTTTAAAATTCTACTTATTCTGTTTTAGTACTCTTCCATTTAGGTCTATGTTAGTCAGGGGTCTGAGTCAGTCTATGAAGCATCATGTGAACATGGCCAGTCAGCTCTCAGAAGGCAGTGTCACAGTGAAGACTTCACTAAAGTATCCCCATCACATTCTCCTGCTTCTGAGTTCACAAAGAGAGTACAGAGGAAAATGTGGGTTTTCCTTTAGTTTACATTTTCAGCCATCCATCAATAACTCTCAGTCATCCTTGCTAGGGACCTATACTGAAGCCGTGATTTCATAAATTGCATAAAAGGATTCATTAATGCTGAAGCTTAATATGAAAATCAAGATACCACAGAAAACATTTCTAGATTTAGTAGGTGGTACCCTTACATTTCAGTGGAATGCCAAATCATATGTTTTATTGTAGATATACTTTCTTTCTTTCTTTTTTATATTAGTCAAGATTTGTCCATCTGTTATTCCAGTTGTTAAGCTTGCTCTGAACCTTCCAGTTGTTAAGCTTGCTTTGATGGGTAATTTCTAATTTTCAAGCAACTTTATTATTACACTGAATGCTCACAACTACCATATGAAATAACTTGGCTCCTGATTTCTTATCCATTGGTCTTTGCTCTCCATCATTGTAACTTTCTTACAATCCTGAAATACGTGTGGATTACCTAACTCATTTATGTTAAAATATTGTCACTATCATCTTTATTTTTCTGTACTGTCTCCATTAAGAACTGAATCACCGAGGCTGCAGGGAGAGAGATCCAAGATGGCCGATTAACAACAGCTCAGGATTGTAGCTCCCAGTGAAACCACAGAGAGCGAGTGGATGCCTCACTTTCAGACGAATTTTTGTTGCCCACAGACTGGGAGATTCCCGGCGGAGGAGCCACACGGGCCACCAGCACGACTTTTTTGGCCGGTACGGCTGTTTTGCCGGCGCCCCGGCACGGCGCTTCTCGGCGCGGAGTATACGGGACGGGGTGCCCTTTGAGTCCGGCTCGGCTGGTCCCATCCCCACAAGGAGAACAGCAATTGGAAACGCTGAGGACTGAGAGTTTCACAGTAAGCACAGCTGAACCGGGAAGGTCCAGCTCTGCAGGGAAGGGGCGTCCGCAAAAGGAAAACTAAGAAACAGAAAAAACTTCATCACTGGGCGGAGAGACAGAAGATGGCCGATTAACAACAGCTCAGGATTTTAGCTCCCAGTGAAAGCACAGAGAGCAAGTGGACGCCGCAATTTCAGACGAATTTCTGTGGAACACAAACTGGGAAATTCCCGGCGGAGGAGCCACACAGGTTGCCAGCGTGACTCTTTTGGCCGGCGCAGCTGTTTTGCCTGCGCCCTGGCGCGGCGCAGCTCTTCTCAGTGCAGAGTATATGCGACTGGGTGCCCCTTGAGTTGGGCTCAGCTGGTCCCATCCCCACAAGGAGAACAGCAATTGGAAGTGCTGAGGACTGAGAGTTTCATAGTAAGCACAGCTGAACCCGGGAAGGCCTACCTCTGTGGGGAAAGGGCATCCGC
>CAUYLG010028934.1:0-39109 GCA_963573385.1 Cacajao melanocephalus
ATATGAACAGACACTTTTCAAAAGAAGACATTTATGTGGCCAACAAACATATGAAAAAATGCTTTCATCACTGGTCATTAGAGAAATGCAAATCAAAACAACCCATTTTCTTAAGAAGTTCTCTTTAAGCAGCAGGAATGGCAACGAAAGCAGACTGCTGTACCATACAACAACAGAAATACACGCAAAGTAAAAGGGCCTGTATAGAGTAGGTGGTAAGTAAATCTTCTGGGGATGGAGCAGAAGTGCCAGGGAAAGTTTCCTAGAGCTACTTACATAAGAATTAGGTGTTGAGGGAAAAGTAAGTGTTTGTTCAGGTGGGAGAGATGCTATGTTTAAAAAACGTAATGTAGGCAAGGAGGCATGAAATTGCTATGTTTGGGATTCAGTTTAGCTGGTAAAAAAATAAAAAAGGTACATGGTAAGTGGAAGATACAGAAGCAACAGAGGGGTAGTTAGAGTACAGATCACAAAGGATCTTGTATACCATGCAGGGAAGAAGTCCAATTTTAGAAAAGTCATTGGTTAGAGTGCAGAACATGATTTGAAGGAGGTAAGACCAGAGGCAGGAAGTCTGTTATGATTTGAATGTGTTTTTCCCCCCAAAAAACTCAGGTTGAGGCTTGGTTCCTAATGTAATGCTATCAAAAGGTGGCGAGGCCTTTAAGATTTATTTGGGTCATGAGGTATCTTCCCTCATGAAGGAATTAACGCAGTCTCTTGGATGTACTTTCTCACTCTAGCTAAAATGAATTAGTTACTGCCAGAGCAGGCTGGTAAAAAGTAAGGCTGCTCCTTGTGTTTGGTCCATCTTTGCAAGCATCCGTTCCCTTCTGCTTCTCCATGTTGTGATGACGCATGATGGAGCTGAGCAGATGCTGGCATCAGGTTTCTTGGATTTCCCAGCCTCCAGAACCATGAATCAATGAAACCTCTTTTATAAATAAATTACTTAGTCTCAGATATTCTGTTATAATAACACTAAACGGACTAAGACAATATCCAAGTGAGTAATAAGAACCTGAGGCTGGGTGCAGTGGCTCACACTTGTAATCCCAGCATTTTGCGGAGGGCTAAGGCGGGTGGATCTCCTAAGGTCAGAAGTTCTAGACCAGCCTGGTCAACGTGGTAAAACCCCATCTCTACAAAAAATACAAAAATTAACTGGGTGTGGTTGTGGACGCCTGTAGTCCCAGCTACTGGGGAGGCTGAGGCAGGAGAATTGCTTGAACCTGGGAGGTGGAGGTTGCAGTGAGCCAAGGTGGAGCCATCGCACCCCAGTCTGGGCAACAAGAGTAAAAATTCATAAAAAAACAAAACAAAACAAAACTGAAATGACAAGTATTTTGCAGAATATATTTTTTAAAGTGGAAATGCTTAACCAATAATTTTAATACATGTTGCCAAATGTGTTTCTCAAAAGGATGTATTACTTTTAGTGCCCCCAACAACAAATAAGACTGCCTGTCCATGTATTCACATCCTCTCCAACAACAGAGATATTTCTCATTCACCTGAGCACAATAGCCATTAAATTTCAGAGTTCAATCTTCCAAATCATTCATGATATAAATTATCCACTTAATCAAGCAACCACCAGAAAATATATTAGTAATAACTACAGTAAAAGAAAAGCAAACAATGGGTGAAAAAGAAAGCAAATTCATCAATAACCATGATGTAGTAAATGTGCTTATACTCTGAAAATAAACGTGGTCATTTTAAAAACACCTAATTCATGATTTCCTTCTTGAAAGAGAGTTTTCACAAAGTTTCTTACTCTTGGTTCTTTTTCTCCTTCACTGGCTACTCTTTTCAGTCTCTTTTACTTATTCTTTATCTCCCTAAAAGCAAAATTTTAGTGTGTCTTGAGGCCCTCAGACTAAGCTAACATGATTAATCATGGACATACTACCAAAAAGCCCTATGGAAACAGACTCTGATGGAGAGTCCACCAAGCTTACTTGGAAGAAAGAAGATGGAAAGCTATTCAGTACAAGTAAGTTACCATTTCTTCAAGGTTCGGCCTAAGGCCAACTGCAATCAGCATGGTTTAGGAGCAGTGCCAGGGCTATCCCTGAAAAAATGAATCCAGTATACTTTATCCACTGAGAGAGCAGGTTAAATCCAGAAAGGAGAGAAGAACTCTCTAAATCTTAAGTGTTCAGACAAGTAGCAGATTCAAAGCAACTTACTGAAAGACAAAAGATCTAAACTGAGACTGGAACTGCTGTCTAAGAAACATAGTTTGAAGTTAAACCCTAGCCAAGAAAATTTATTAAAACCACCACTTATTTGAGAAAAATAACCAAATCCAGAATCTCTGCAACTTCATAATGTCCAGGGTACAGTCCAAAATTACCCAGCACATGAACAGGAAAGAAAACAGAACATTTTTTTCTTCTCCACAGGCAAAAATGGCTATTATCACTATCGTTGATGGTGTTCAAAAAAATTCCTCTCAAAGAATGAAAATATTATCAGAGAAATAAATTATTGCAGCAGAGAAACAGAAACAATTAAAAAGTTTTAACTGATTCAGCCACAGAACATTAATCACTGGATGAAAGACTACAGGATATTCACATAATCTTACAGTATCATCTCACAGATTACTTAGTAATGCAAACAGAAGATACCTTTACAATGGGGAAATCTGGCATATGGCACTTAAGTGCTGGAACTCAGCAATGATAGTAAAGGGACAAACATGGATATATGTAATAGAATAGTGGATAATATAACAATAGTGATACAATGCACTATTATATTGTAGTATTGCAATTTTCTATAGGTTTGAAATATTTTTCTTTAAAGTTGGAAGGAAAAGTATAAGTACAGTATTACTAAAGATTATGAAACACAAAAGAAAAAGAAAGCTAAAAGAAAGATTATTAGACATCAGGGAGGGAAGAATTAAAGTAGCTCTCTTGGGATCTACTCACTTCCTTAACCAGGAGGAAAACTCTAGGAAAGGGAGGTGATGCAATTTAGTCTTCCTGTTAATATGCTGTTAAGTGGTCCCTCTGGTAGATGAGATAATGAGTTTTTGTTAAGAGGAAGGTCTTTATCTGAAGAATGCTCTTAGTAGGCTGTCCCTTGTTAATAATGCTTACAATAAACAAACCCAAAATCTATGGGTTTATGAAGCCTGGCACAATGGAGAATATCATGCAAGCTATATAACCTTGGGATATTAAATGAAGTTTCAAAATGTAAATGTCCCTGATATGAGGTAATAACCTAACTTCCTCATTTGGAGACTCTGGGCTGGAAAGCACATGTCTGATGGGGAAAGGAAGGACCTGTGGAATTACATAAAAGTCCCAGATTGCTCTCCTTACTTCACCTGTTCCATTTGACTACTTGTGTTCTTACAGTTATTAGTAAAGCTGATTCTAGGTAAGATATCTAACACATTGAATCTGATTTGATAACATGATTATTTGTACTGGCTCACAAATAAAACTGTCAGAAATAATTATAGTGTAAGATTAAAGATACTTTTAATACAACTACTTTCATAGAATAAATGAACAAAATGTTACATTGACATAGCTAATTAACACAGTACAGTGTACTCACAGCCTATAATAAAGTATCTTTTACCCTATGTAGAAACTTGTTTAAGCATTCATAGGAAGAAAACTTACTAAATCACAGTATGTGAAACTACAGAAAAAAAACTCAATAACTTTTAAAAAAGCATATAAAACCAGACATATCACAAAATTCTAAACACTATATGAATATATACGATGATAAACCTCTAATCTAAGGGGTGTATGCAGCCTAGAATACTTCTGAACATGTCTTCTAAAATGGGATTCTCCCTAGAGTTGTGGTGAGGTTCAAATGATATGATATAGTTATTATATTATTTTCATGATGTATCATTTAACTTTAATGCCGTTACAGATTACAATCTATACTATTTTTTCTATTTGTGATCTACTAAAGACAACCAATTAGGATCAAACTGTGCAGAAGCCTGAGACAAAGTGATCCTAACTGCTGATTATAAGTTCAAAGGATTTTTATTTTTCTTTAAGACTCTCTATGATCCAGTCTGTAGTGGAGTGGCGTGATCTTGGCTCGCTGCAACCTCTGCTGCCTGGGTTCAAGCAATTCTCCTGCCTCAGCCTCCTGAGTAGCTGGGATTATAGGCACCTGCCACCATGCTCGGCTAATTTTTGTGTTTTTAGTAGAGACAGGATTTCACCATCTTGGCCAGGGTGGTCTTGAACTTCTGACCTCGTGATCCACCCACCTCAGCATCCCAAAGTTCTGGGATTACAGGCTTGAGCCAGTTCGCCTGGCTGGATGGTTTTAGTAATAGATTTCAGAATGTAAAACTAGGAGAAGAATAAAACAAAAGGAGAAAGAATTTTAAACTAGAGGAGAAGTAAGAGGTAGCAGGCAGAACAAGGTCTCAAGGAAGAATACAAAAGTTCTCATTTTAAAGAATATTTAACATAAGAAGAAGTAACAACCTTAGAGAGGAAGAGATTAAAAAAGAATACAGATAGGCTGGGCGTGGTGGTTCACACCTGTATTCCCAGTGCTTTGGGAGGCTGAGGTGAGTGGATCACCTGAGGTCAGGTGTTTGAAATCAGCCTGAGCAACATGGCAAAACCTCATCTCTACTAAAAATACAAAAGTTAGCTGGTTGTGTTGGCAGGTGCCTGTAGTCCCAACTACTCACGAGGCTGTGGCAGAATTGTTTGAATTCAGGAAGCAGAGGTTGCAGTGAGCAAGACTGTGTGACGACTGCACTCCAGAGGCGTGACTCCGTCAAAAAAAAAAAAAAAAAAAAAAAAAAAAAAGAATACAGATATAGGTTACTGTATATATTTAGCTGTGAGGAATTAAAGGATGTGAAAACATGTTGCACATCTTTGGGCCCTTTTTTTCCCTAGATGGCAAGTTTCATGTTTATTAAATTATCTCCTCCAATATCTAGGAAAGTGAGTCTGGATATATCATAGGATGTTCACAACTTACCGAAGCAGTAAACTAAAGTGGATAACATAATTAGCTTTATAGTCAGTTATAAGTTGCTTTATTTCTCTAAGCTTGAGTTTCATATTCTGTAAGATAGGAATAAAAATGATATCTAGCTAGTGAGACAGTAAATATAAAACACATAATATACTGCCAGGCACATAGTAAATGCTCAGTAAAAGCTAGTTATTACCATTATTATCGAGTAAGAGATTTGTTGCACATTTTGAGTAATTTCAATATATGCTTGAATTTTACCACTTCCTTCTCCAGCTGTAACTTATTGATCTGTAAATGTTGATAAGTTAATTTAACTTTAACTTTCAAAGAAAAAGAAACTGTTTTAGAAGCCAGTATTTATACTAATATCAAAGTTAAAAATACGGACACTATTAAAAAGGCAGCAAAGACTTGGGTTTCATACGCCATAGTCTATAAAATTAGAACCTATGATTTTATAGTATCATAAAGATCAGGCCAATTTTTTTCTTGGTTGGCCAGAAAAAAACAAACTCCCATTTCTAAAAATACTCAGGTTTTCTTCACAAAGAAGTCATTCTGCAACAAAATACCCTATTATTATAGAAAGCAAGAATAGGACAGTATGTCATCAATAAGACTATAAAAATGTAGTGGTATCTGAGCTAAGGAAAAATTTTCTCTGGGAAAATAAATAAGTAGAGGTTTTTTCCTCCAAATTTAATTGAGACTGAGAGTTTGTCATGATTTCTTTGATACTCGCAAGTAGGTAATAACCACTTCCTAAGAAAATTACAAACGACCTTTTAGTTAAGAAAAATGCTGTTATGTATTTGCTTCGTTTAGAAAAGATAACAAAATTTGTAAAAGAACCATAAATGAGGAATGAAATTTGATACCTAAGAGAAGCAAATATATAGCCTTTCTAGTACTCTTTTTATTCTAGTACTCTTTATATTTAAATTTATTCCAGTTTTTAAAAAGCATTACAGAAGAAGTTGAAGTCAGAGCAGCCAACCCAGCATACCCTAACTCCTACCACAAACTCAAGACATATACATACTATGAATTTTATGAATTCCATGAATACATAGGCTATGAATTTGGCTTTCTATGGTGCAATAATTCCACAGTGAGCTCATATAATCACAGGGGAAAACAGAAAACAAATCAAACCAAACCAAACCATGGTAGTGATGTAGTAATCTTGTAAACCTACAGACTGTCTCACTGAATCAAATTTCTCTTTGCTGATGAGATTCAAAAACAGAAACAGAAAACAGGCTTTACATTTAGATAAAAAATGACAACTTTTCTAATTAAATTAATCAAATTCATTATCAAAGTTTACAAAAGGGAAGTATTCTAAAGATTGAGTATCTTTTGTTTGCAAACTCTTCACTGCATACAAGTTTATTACACACAATAAACTATGGAAAGAATGTAGTTAGTGTGTGTGTGTGTGTGTGTGTGTGTGTGTATAAATTTGTTTATTCCAGTTTTTAAACAGTATTACAAAAGAAGTTAAAGTCAGAGTAGCCAACTATATATTGTGTGTTTATGTATGTGTATGTGTATATATGTACGTGTATATACACACACACACACACACACACTGCATTCTTTCCATGGTAAAATAAAATAAGCAATTATATAGTAGCTGAAAGCCTCTGAATAATTTAAGACTCCAAAAATGACTATTCAGAAGAAATTACAGGGAAAAATTTAGGTAGGCAATGTAATTTAGTAAGAACCTTGGTTAAGAGAAAGTGAAAGAGATAAATTGTAACTTCCTATCTTATTGCTATTCTCAAAGCGAAATCTCTAAAGATTTTATTTCTCATAAGAATATCATTTACAAAAGGTATATGAAAAAGCCTAAATAATCTGCTAACTACAGAGACACAAATGATCATTAGCAGTCAAATACAAAATAGTTTTTTTCCTGAATGACTGGATTAAAAGGAGACTATAACTTTGAGAAAGAAAAGTTGTATCAGATGGATTCCATGAATTTTGTAATAGTGTTCAGGGGTGAAAGATGAACACAAGAAACAAATATACTTCATATTAAAGAGTCATTTCCTAGACGTTTTTATTCAGATTAACTGGGATAACTTTGTCCTGTTAAACACTTTACTATCCCTTTAAAAACAAGAAACAGTGAGAAGCTTTGATAATCTAACTCAATTAAAATATTGTTAGAGAGCTTTCTTTCTCTTTTACCTAATTCAAAACTTGGAAAGTTATACCAAAATGTAATAGGCAAACATGCATGCAAAATGACCCTGCAATTAAGAAAATTGCTGGTACCAAATGTTGTTTTTAAGTTCTACAATAAAACAGTCTCCTAGACATTTAATGTCATGTCATTTGGTAAATGAAAGTTTCCACAAAGTTAGAGCAGTGAGAAGACCTAAAAATTATGCTAGTGAAGAGTCTGACTCAAGAAAATAAAAATACGGGATCACGTTGCTCTAACACTAATTTTATTTGAAGTTACTACAGAACTGAATAAAATGCTGACAACACTACATAAAAATTTATTGAGTTGGCAGCAAGGAAAGCATGATGTCATCCACCAATATCACCATCTACATTCCCAATAGCGTGCAGACTTTAATTCCTTAACTGACTTCATGCTAAAGTTACAGTAAAAATAAAAACCTGAGGCATGAGGCATTACTAAACATAGATGAATTTAGTTTGGCAGAGTTTTGACTCCAATTAGCCTAGCATTTTAACAAATTCAGTAAAAAACATAGAAAAATGTAAGCTTAAACATTACAATTTTCTAAATGTGCTACATTCTTCACCAAACATGCTGATACAAGATGTCTTGGGCAACTCTCAGGAATATTCAAACAAGCAATACCACACACAAACAAAATGCAGGATAACAGGATACTCAAAAACAATGCACACACACACACACAAGTCCTTACCTTCATGGCATGGATTTCTTCAAGCAATCGTTGTGCCCGTCTTTGGTTTTTTAACAGTGCATCTTCAGTACCCCTGCAAAAAATACATTATGGTATTATGGTATGTAGCCAGGCAAAGCATTGATTTTAGGCTCATATCACAAAGGATAATCATTTCTTTTAGAAAAGCATAATAAATCTCTAAATAACGAACACTCCACTATCCTACACTCCCCATTTCCCCCACTCCCCAAACACACCTTGATTTCATAAATAAACCCATATGTTGGAAACTGGCAAAAATAAGTTCTTTCTTGGCATTGTATTAATGACTATTACTTTTGATAGTTTGCTTTCTCTAGTTCCTTAATAACACTTTTCCTAATCAATTAATCAATCAATAGTAATTATATTTAATGTAATATAAATTTCATAAGCTATATTTAGAGGTTGGATATAGTTTTATCAAATGAAAATTTGCTCTCTGGAATTTAAGGAAAAAATAAAGAAGGGCTATATTCTGACATATTTATGAAAGAATAGGAAATTAATCAGGAACAAAACATATTTGAAGGCTAAGTATTCATGCTTAAATCATAAGAACTATAAATAAAATACTTTTTTTTTACTAACACTAGAGATATTGAAAATACAAATTATTATATTTTTCTTAAAAATTATGTGGAACACAATGTTCTAACAAACACTTTCACAAGGTACTGAAGATTTCAAATCACTTAGTAATTGAAGAAAAAAATCTGACATAAAATCTTCAAAACTGATTCTTAAGGTATTACTAGATTTGTTAAGCTATATGAGTACCTTAAAATAACTTCTAATAACATAAAACACATAAGCCCAAGAAAATTTCATTCTGAAAAGACCAAAAAGAGAATTTTGCAAAAGCAGCAGAAAAATTCATCCTGAATCTTAAGCAATGATAGTCCAATCCACAGAAGGGCATGCTGACACAGCACATTCTATCTCACTCACATAATCTCTACATACAAAATAAAAATGCTGTGTAAGTAAGATAATTACTACTCTATATCCAACCCTAAAAATTTCAAAGTACCGAATAAAAACAACTTTTGACATTTCATTAGTCACAAGGTCATTACTTTACATGACTAACTTTTTTGACTTCAGTCTGCCAACACTCCTGACAAGTTTTCGGATAACCAAAACTCGAATTCTCTTCACTTCTTTTCTCATCTTCACAACCTTTGAAGAATAAAGCCATAATTAGAAGAAACGCATGTACTTCAGGAACAAACACATTTTATTTTGAGTCTTAATATTATAGACTTAGTCTACCACTTTACCCTTTTTGTCAACCTATATTCCTAGCTTGATCAAATCAAATCAAACCTCTTCCATAAATAGTGAAGGAATAAATCAACGTCTAAAAATGTGTCTGGGGGCTTATGAAAAACAAGTTATAATTTTTTAAAAAGTCACAGTATTACCAGAGATAAGTCTTTTAATGTTACACTTACATCTTGCTGGGCTTGAAACATAATAAACTGTGAGTTCCCTGAAATCAGAACCTATCATATTCATCTTTGTATTCTTACCATTTAAAACAAAGCCTCACTCATAATGGCAGAAAATTTGCTGAATGAGTGTTTTAATTGGCAAATTAGGTTTTAATTAACAATTCATTTTACTTATTTATAAAACAAACCTTTCATTATTTTTAGTAATAAATTATTTCAAGTAAAAGTTTAAAAGAAGCTCTACAAACACAAGGGCATTGTGGGTAAGCATGTGTGCATGTAAACATAAATGTTCACACACAAACACACATGCAGACACATACAAATATACACTTTAAATCATCCTATTAGAGAGCAATGTTTAACTCTAAGAACAAAAAGCAGAGCTACAGGCCAAGAAATGGAAATTCTAGTTATAAAAAACTATACATTATAATAGCATTCAGTACAATGGCAGGTAATCATTGGGTTTATGTTTCGCCTATCACAGTTAGGAGGCATACATCTTAAAATTACTCCTGGAATGTCCTTCTTTCCCTTCTTTACTTTAGGAACTACATAAAATTCAGTTCTGACATAGTCCTTCTAGTGAAACCTCCAATAACTTCTTAGGTTAGAGATAACCACTCCATCCCTGGGGTACCACTATACTTCATAGGTTCTGTTATTAAAGTACCTACCTCGTTGCATTGTCACTAACTGCTCATGTGACTGACTTTTTCTATAGACAGTGAGCTTCTAGAAAACGGAGTGTTGTAATATTTATATAGTGTTTTTAAGTGTCCTGCAGCAGGGCCTGGCACACACAATTCCTCAAATTCTACTTGCCAAAATAACATTATCAACATCATCCTGTTGGTGATAATATCTTCTCTTACCCTTCATTTAAAATACTGGCTACCAACTTAAAATTTCTTTATACCCTAAGTTCTGCCATCATTCTGGGTGACTTAAATAACCACTTGAATAGCCCATCTGATAATTATATCTTCCTTTCTTTACTTATTTTCTAAAGACTTAATCTATTCTACCTCAGCCACGACTTCCATGGCCACACTGTTGACCTTGTCATCATTCATAATATTCAATTTCTAAAACCATTAATTCAAATATTCCGCACTGTGATCACAACTTCTATCACTTCATTTGTTCAACTCTACCAACCACAACCATCTTTGACTTCATTAGGACCACCAGTCCACTGACTCCTACACTTTATGTTCTTCCGTTATGCAGTTTAGATACGTGATAAACATTTGCCAATATCTTAAACTCCTATCCCTCTGGTTAGCAGACCTTAGTCTTGAATGCAAAAAACATCTGCGTTCTTCATTATCATATGCCAATAGCAAATACTTGCAACATTCTGTCTACTATAAATTCATCATAATTAACCTCAAGTGGACTCTCATTCTTCCTAGCAATCCTATAATATTCTTCTGGTCAATTCACTCTACGATGCCTGTTTTAAACTTTTGCCTACTCTCCTAAATTCTCTTGTCTTCCTCCTCTCTTCTCTTTTTAAATAGCGTGGAGAAAATAACTATCAGTTGGGAACCATCATTTTTCTACTAACATGAATGTAAATTTACTTCCATGACCCACCTTCCTTTATGAATAAACTTACAACATAAGAAATACTGCTACACATATCTAAGGTTAATCTTTTAACTGTCTTTTGGAGCCCATTCTCTTCTGCCCTCCTAGAACTTCTACTATGGATTATCCCTTTACTATTGCATTGCCATTCTCTTCCTTTTAATGCATTTGTTTCTCAGTGATTATTTTAAACATGCTTGGGTCATTTTCATTAGAGACTAAATACACAACATCCTCATTACATAGCTGACTAGGACCACCCTCTCTTTAGCTGTGTGGAGAGCTAAGCTTTTAGAAAGAGATGTCCAAAGTCAGTATCTCTATTTCTGCATGCCACACAAATCCAGTTTGATTTTCATCCTCATCAGTCTACTAAAAAACATCACTAAGGACACCAATGATTTCAAAAAAAAGCCCCTGAATCCAATGGAAATTTGACATTTTTGACCACTTTTTCTTTCTTCAAACATTCTTCCCTTGGTTTTCCAAGACAAAATACGGTCCTGGTTTTCTTCTTTCCTCTCTACTCACTCTATTTTGATCTTCTTTGAAAATTCATCCACCTCTACCCAGTCATAAAATGTTAAGAGTTGAAGGGGCTGTCCCAAGCTATTGTTTCTTTTCACAGTAAGTTGTTTAGCTTTAAGAGATCTTACGTGTGCATATTTAATACGCCACCTAAACAAACAGGAATCAAAAATTTTACCTTCAGCTGAGATTACTCATTTTAGCTCCAAGCCTAGATGTGCAACTTCCTGCTTGATATTACTTTCCGATAATTTCTCATGTTCTTCACCCCCAAAGGACCCTTACCATCTTTTGTGGGAGAGAGGGGTTTCATATTTCAGGGAATGGAACAATCCTTTTAGTTATAAACCTAAGAGTCATTAAAGGTAGCTCTCTTAATCCTTCACAATGAATCTCCAAGTCCTATTAATCTTAAATGCTAATTATTTTTCAAATTGTACCACTTTTTTTTTCCCTATCTTGACCTTTTTGCAATCTTGGCTGAGTTACTGTTAACTGGTTTCTCTACACGTATTCTTGCCTCTCTCTAATCAGTTATCCATGATGTCATCAGAATACAATTTTTTAAAAATATACATCCGATGTCACACATTTATGTAAGTCTCTTCAACAGTCTCCAACTGCTCTAAGAAGAACCACATCAGCCTTCTTTCAGTCCCCTGTCCCTACCATGCTCACTTCTACTACAAAGCCTTTACACATACCATTTCTAATGGTCAGAATGTTCTTTCTTCCCATGTCAGCTTGTTAACATCTATTCATCCTGATTTTGGACCAATTGTCATTTCTGTGAAGAGTCTTTTCTGGCTTCCCTGAGAGGGTCACAACTACCTTTAGTTGGTACCTTAATTCTTTACTTTTAATCTGATTATGTTTAATATGTCTTTCCCCAGTAGGTCATAAATACCGTGAAGGTCAAGTATCTGGTTTTATTCAACACTGCATCTTAACACCTAACATAGTGCCTGGCACAACAGTATGTGTCTTGTAAATATTAGTTAAATAAATAACCAGAAATGTAAAAATACACACTGTCCATTCACTGTTTCAAATACAAAATAGAATTTAAAAATGTAGAGTAATCAGGTTTCTTTCCCACTAGATAAAACCTCTTAGGAATTTGTTTCAAATTTAAACTCAATTAGAAAAAAATCATACTTTGCATAAATGAAAAGGTACACACAAGGTTTAAGTTAAAAAAAAAAAAAGAAGTGCTACATTGTATAAACAGAATTATAGGGCTTCATGATTCATTTTTTGAAAGTTAAGTTATTCATAAAATAAACTAATAGGAAGCTATGAACTATACATTAAAATATGTTAGTAAATGTTTCTAATTGCTAAAGCTTGCAGGTACATAGTTTGGTTAACCACTGTTAACCAAACTTTACTAATAAATGGCAGTGGGCAGAGTTGGTCCTTGGTTACATTCCAATCATAAGAAAGCCTGTCTACAATTTTAAAATTCCAACTTAAGAAACACTATGTTTTTCATTAACGGATAAGGGAATTCTAAAAGCAAAGGGAATACCTCATATACTTAAGACTTAGGCTTCTCCAAGAACTCAGATTTTTGCAAAATTCATGACTAATACAGCTTTTATGTTAGGATTTAAAAAGTTGCCAATTCATTTGTCACCCAGGAATTATAAAGTTGGTTGACAGACAATCCAGAAGGCAATGAAAAGGCCTAACACACCAATACCCCCATAAGTCCAAATGCACTGCTTAGTGGCAGTACACTCTGGCAAACCTCTAACCAAAACCAAGAAGAACTATCATTGTTAGAATTGTGAAAATGGTAGGATTATTGTTTGGGAGGGAAAGAACAGAGAAATAATGTGAGCACAGAGAAAACAGAGGCTTAAGAATGGAAATAAAATATGCTGACACAGAAGCAAGAAAATGAAAAAGAAGTAGACGGGGGTCTGAAGACAGAAACTTGAAGGGAAAATCTGAGGCCATCACCAACAAGACTCATAAAGCCAAGCTGAGGGCTTCCAAACAGCAAGAGAATGCATTTAAGACAATCTATAAAATCTGAAGAAAAAGAGTTAAGACTTACATACACAGTGAGAATATATATACTGACAGTGAAGAATCACCTAGAAATTAGGCACACAGAGGCCTTTAATGTTAACCCGGCAAAATCTAAACATAAAGCATCTCTTGCATATACAGTATAAAAATACTATAAATAAAGTGGAAGTCTAATACAGCTATTTGGGAAAAGATCATGTGAGATGACTCAGAAGAGTCAACATAAACACAGGAAAGGAAACCACAGAGAGGCAAAAGCCGGCAGTGTCTAACTCAAGGAAATTCCAAAGAAAGGGTTCCCCAGCTCAGAGACTTCAGAAATCTAATCTCTTCTGGAATAACTCAATTATGGGAACAAATGCATCACAGCTCAACATGAATCATGCAACTAAAACCCCCTTCTGTATTTCTACATACCAAGCAGCTGATGGTCAGTAGACAGGAAAAGACTGTGTTTTACAATGTGAGCATTATTATGTATATTAGATATGTTTTTTAATAAACTAGCTTTCTCATCCACACAATCTCTTATACACTTAGATTTAATAAGAATTTATTTTTTAGACAATGAGCTGTATTTCTGGGGTGAAAATTATAGCAAGTTTCTGATTTACAAAGCAGAGAGCAGACTTTGGTTCACAGACAAAATTAAATGCTACTTGAACTGACTTTTGCCTGGCTAAGTGTTAACTGGCCAACTAGTTAGTTTGTGATAATTCACCAACTTTACCATGTTTTTGAGTTAGCCTGTGACAAAAATCTATAGCTATTAGAAAATTGTTATTCTGAGAGCTAGTATTGCTCTAGAGGAACTTGCAGTGTTAAGAAAAATCTAAGTATATCTGTGTTTCTAAGAATACAGTAAGGGCCGGGGGCAGTGGCTCACACCTATAATCCCACACTTTGGGAGAACGAGGCGAGCGGATTGCCTGAGATCGGCAGTTCAAGACCAGCTCGGTGAAACCCTGTCTCTACTAAAAAAATACAAAAATTAGCCGTGCATGGTGGAAGGCGCCTGTGATCCCAGCTACTTGGGAAGCTGAGGCAGGAGAACCCGGGAGGTGGAGGTTGCAGTAAGCTGAGAGCATGCCACTGCACTATAGCCTGGGCAACAGGGCGAGACTCTACCTTAAAAGAAAAAAAAGAATACATTAAAACATCTGGTTATTCATTACTTACCTATCAGACTAGTAAATACAAAAAAACTATGATACATTCTGTGTATGAGGTTGTGAGCAAACAGACAAATACACTGCTGGTAAAAATGCAAACTGGTTTACTCCTTTGGAGGAAACCTTGGCTATATTTTAACAAAAGTCCTACTTCTAGGAATCTATCCAGAAGACACATTCTCAACAATAGGAAAAGGCTACACACAAGATTATTCATTTCAGCAAAATGTAGCATGAGAGAGAAAATAATGTATAAATATGTAAATAATAATAAAGCATATAGCAATGTAGTATTTTAAATCAATGCAGAAGATCTGTAGGTATTACATAGATAAACCTTGAAAAGTAACACTTGGTAAATAAAATACAGTAGTCCCTGCTTACTAACAATTTTGTTGTCAGCAATTTCAGTTATCTGCAGTCAGACACGTGGTCCAAAAATATTAAGTAAAAAATTCTAAATCTAAACAACTCATAAATTTTAAACTGTGCACCACTCTGAGTAGCATGATGAAATCTCTCACTGTACTGCTCCATCCCATACAGGATGTAAATCATATTTTTGTCCAGTGTATTCCTGCTTTATCCATTACCTGCCCATTACTGTACAGAAAAAAAAATACTGAAGACAGAGTTTGGTACTATCTGATGTTTTAAGCATACACTGGGGGTCTTGGAACATAACCCCCATAATTTGTAAAGCAGTTTAAAAATATACAATGCAATACTATACACTGGGTATAGATATGTATGTTACTAAAATTGTGAAAAATGTAGAAGAGAAAAACACACACCAAGAATAATAATTACCTCGGAGGTAGAAAAGAAGATGGGTGGAATTAAACATTAAGATATAGCAAAACACTGACACATTTCCTAAACATAGGAAGTAGATTATGAGAACATGTTACATTATTTTCCATATGTTTAAAGTATTTTATAGTTAACAAAATCATTGGGTTTCTTTTTTTGTCCCTTTTTGAGACAAGGTCTGGCTCTACTGCCCAGGCTGGAACACAGTTGAGTGATCTTGGCTCATCACAACCTCTGGCTGCTGGGCTCAAGCCATCTTCCCACCTCAGCCTCCCGAGTAGCTGGGACTACAGGCAGGTACCACCACATTTGGCTAATTTTTCTGTATTTTTTGTAGAGATGAGGTTTTACCACGTTGCCCAGGCTGGTCTCAAACTCGTGAACTCAAGTGATCTGCCTGCCTCGGCCTCCCAAAGTGCTGGGATTACAGAGTGAGCCACCGTACCCGGCCAAAATTATTGTTTTATAAAGAGGACCCTAATTTTGTCACATGGATGATAACTTAATGTTGATTATACTTTTAATTTCTGATGAGCAACAATTTTTTAAAAATCTAGAGTGCTTAGTGATTATCTACAATTTAACCATTATTGAGCATCTGCTGCCACCTAGCAAAACTTCCCTGAACAGTTTAATAACTAAACACAAACTGGTTCTTTTCTTACAAACAGGCCCCAATTTAATATTTCATTAAAAAATTATTAAAAAGTACTATGAATCTAAACATGACATAGGAGTTTTGTAACTTCATAAGCGCAAAATATGCTTCTGGGCATCCTTATGTTTTACAGTATGTGGAGGAAACTCATTTTGTTCTCTGGCACTTTAGTTTCTAACTTTACTGTCTCACAAGAAATGAAAGCAATATTTTTCTAATGGGCTTATTGGTAATTTGCTATCAAAGAATAAAATAATGCCAGTTTTATACACAGGCCTTTGGCCTTTCTATGAAATTAAAGTACTCCATCAGATTACTTCACCTCCTAATTCTGATTTTTACACGCCACTGCTGCCCAAAGAAAACAGATGACTTGAGAAAAATCTAGCTCTAGTTTTGCAAAGTATTTACTCACTAAATGCTATGGCACTATTGCTTTCAATCGTGCATTTCTCCTTCTCCAGTTCTAATGGAAAAGGAGGAAAAACAAAGTCAGCATTTAGGAAATTTTTCCTCTCATTTGAACATTAGTTGACAGTTATGCTATCCATGCTTTCATCTGCCCAATATATATTTACTTTTTATTACCTGTAGACACGGTACTGTGCTGGAGGCTAGGGAAGCTGCTATAAAAAGGAATTAAAAATTCTCTCTTCAAAGTACCAAAAATATGCAACAAATAATCATCAACATAAAGTAAAAAGTGATGGTTTATTTTTTAGAAAAGTAAAGATAAATTTTTACTTTACTTTGCAAGAGTAAATGTACTCTAAGAACCTGGAGTCAGGAAGTACTTAACAAATTGGTCAGCTTCTATAATTGGAAAAAATTTTCATAAGAATATAATTATTAAGGGTAGGAAATATTGAAAGTCAGCAGAACATAATGGGTGTCTCTGCAGGCAGGCTTTTATTTTCTCAGAAGACATTCTGGGAAATTAAATACTCTGTAAAATGAGAGTGCCATATACTTTTTGTAAAGAAAAAGCTGTAATTAAAAATTATGAAACAAGAATTCCTATAAAATAAAATCATAGCCATTAGTACAAAGAGCCCAAAGACAGTGCTAAAGATTTATAAACCTTTGCAAACCTAATGAAACATAGGGACTCTTTTCCCAAGAGAGAGACATACAAACACAAATTTACAAATAATTTCAGGCAGTTACAGGCCCTTTGAAATGCATCCTTAAATCCTAGTTAAGAAGAGTTAATCTTACTATGCAGCCATAAAAAAACAATTAGTTCGTGTCCTTTGCAGGGACATGGATGAACCTAGAAACCATCATTCTCAGCAAACTGACACAAGAACAGAAAATCAAACACCACGTGTTCTCTCTCATAGACGGGTGTTGAACAATGAGAACACGTGGACACAGGGAGGGAAGCATCACACACTGGGGTCTGTCGGGGGGGAAATACGGGAGGGACAGCGGGGGGTGGGGAGTTGGGGAGAGATATCATGGGGAGAAATGCCAGATATAGGTGATGGGGAGGAAGGTAGCAAATCACACTGCCATGTGTGTACCTATGCAACAATCTTGCATGTTCTTCACATGTACCCCAAAACCTAAAATGCAATAAAAATAAAAATAAAAAAGAAGAGTTAATCTGGGGTAGGGGAAAAAAAAAGAAGAGTTAATCTAAGATATTACGGATCATGAAAATGATGCCTCACATTATTCTTTCAACACATAGGTTTTGGAAATATGATGGTGAACAAAACTTTACAGTCAGGTGAAGGGGAAAGAAACTTCTCTCAGACATACACACTCACATACACAAAATACTATTACAAATGAAGTATAACAAATGAAGCAGGATTAAGTATTAAATGAACTAATGAGAGAAAAAGGAGCTTCAGGTGAAAGGAACAGCATATGCAAAGATCTGCAGAGCGTTATGCCAGGTAGAGGAAAGGCAATGTAGATGAAGTACAGAGACTGAGGGAAGAAAGTGGTAATAGAAAGTGGAAAGATCCCCCCTTGTTTGGATTGGTTTTTACCAAAAGTAACAGGAAGCTCTTAAATTTTTTTTTTTTTTTTTTTTTTTGAGACAGAGTTTCACTCTTGTTGTACAGGCCAGAGTGCAAAGGCGTGATCTCAGCTCACTGCAACCTCCGCCTCCCTAGTTCAAGTAATTCTCCTGCCTCAGCCTCCTGAGTACTGGAATTACCGGAATGCGCCACCACGCCCAGCTAATTTTGTACTTTTAGTGGAGATGGGGTTTCTCCATGGTCAGGCTGGTCTCCAACTCTCAGGTGATCCACCTGCCTCAGCCTCCCCAAAGTGCTGGGATTACAGGTGTGAGCCACTGTGCCTGGCCTTAAATGGATTTTAAGCAAGGGAGTCACAGATTAGATTTATGTTTTGTACACAGCACTCTAGCTGCAGTATAGAGATTAAAGTCTGAGAAGAGTCAATGTAAGTATTTTGGAGGCTACTACAGTAGCTGCATTAGGATTCTAGTGGTGATGGAAAAGAAGTGAAATGATCTGAAAGTGAATTCAAATTATTTTAGATACATTTTCTCCTTGAAGAAGTTGTTAATTCATTTCTTCTGCCTATTTTCTGAGATGGTTTCTCTTAATTTCTACGAGGTATTTTACATTAAGGGCACTGGCCCTTTGTCATATTTGCTGTATTTTTTTTTCTAGTTGGTTGTCCTTTTTCTTTGGTATGTTATTCAGTTGTTATGTAGATAAATCTATAACTGTATTTCCTTTTGTGGTTTTCCCACTAACTTTAAATTATAATATCCTCTATCATCTCCACTTTTTTCCGTCCTTTTTATCATCTTCACATTAGAACAAACTAGACTTCAGTGGTGAATGTGTGTAGTTCCTGATTTCATAAATTCATTTAATCATACGTTACACATGATAGACACATAAACAGAGAAGACAGAAATAGGTACATAAGTGTTTCCAAATGAGAAAGCAATCTGGGTGCACAAAGAATAGACACCTAATCCAAATTGAGGTGAGTTAATGAGGGTTTCCTAAAGGTCAAATTTTAACTGTTTTGAAAAGAACTGAAGTTAGCTAAGTGGAAAAAGAGTCTTAAATGACTTATTCCCTGTCATTTCCATCATCAAAGTCATTACAAAATTTGATATGAAGCTCCCTAGTGTTGAAATCCCAAGGATATTACTGTGATCCTTCATACATCACAGGGAACTTCATGGAAAATAGCCCACCAAATGCTTTCTGGTACAAAGCATAAACTTAATGTACATTTATGAGTAAACAGTAACTGCTTTCAGCTTCCCTCTTCGGCATATCCAGTACTTCACTGGAGTTCACATTAAGTTCCCATCAGTCAAGAGTTACCTATCCCTGTATTACCCACAGGTTTTTCTGCTACTACCGCTTTCCTGCTTATACTAGTCCCTTTACCTGGAATAACTTCTTCCCCTTTACTGAATCACTGACTGCAATTTCTAAGATCCTTAAAGACCAAGGACAAATATCAACCACTTCATTTTGCCGCCTTTGAAAACCTTTCTGCATTACTAGTTCTTGGGGGTATTCTTCACACATTGTTCTGTAACAGGTGGGTGTTGTTTAGCTCTCTTACTTGAGTATAGTTTACTAGAAAATATGAAACATCCCTTACACTACTGTGTATAATCTAAACAGTGACTTGCTCATACATGGGAAAAAGAACTTCCCTGCTGTATGTAACTGTGAGGTCCTTACTCGATCCTTACGTTTCCAGCTTAGACTTCGGTTGATATTACTTCGCTGGATAGAAGCAGAAACCAGAAGGCAGTAAGTGGTAGAAATAGTACTTTGTTGCCATTAGCACGTGATGGAAGTGACGGTGGTGAGAACAAATATCTGATGAGAATGGACTGAAGAAAGAAGCAGAAAAAAAAAAAAAGAATTGGCGACAGCAAATATAAAGAGCTCTTTTAAGTTCTGCTGTAAATGGAAGTAAAGGAATAGGACAGTAACTGGAGGAAGAAAAGAAGTACTGAGCATACAGTCTCATTCATGATAAGCAATTTCTTAGAAGCTGCAGCTCTTCATTTCTCCCTTTCATTTTTGACAGGCAATAAGGAGCCGGTAATGTGTACTGAAAGCTTAAGGATCAGGCACTTGCAAATACTTTACGTATCTCAGTTAATCTCATAACAACCCTGGGACAAACTCCCCTGAGTTTCGCTTTACGAACAAGAATATTGGACACACAGGCTAAAGGATCTTCCCAAAGTCTCACAGACATAAATTCATGGGACCTGACACATGTCTCTCACTTTAGTCACCCAGAGACCGAGAAGGGAAATTACCGGTTGCCAAACTCTAAGTTGAGGGAAACCCGCCTGGGCCCATCACGAAAGTTCCTCCAGACGCACCCTCTAACCCCGCCTCCGACCACGCGTCTCAGAAGAGCTGATTTTGAGTACCCTCAAAGTCAGCCCCACAGGTTCCTCAGCCTCGGCGCTTACCTCGTTATTCAGGTTCAGAGTTCCCGGCAGAGGCATGGTAGATGGAGGAATATGATCCGCCGCCGCCTGCACGTGAACTGGGCCTGTCAGATCTCGCTGCGTTGCCACGCCCCTCAACGGAGGCCTCTCAGGCCCCAAACTCATCCGCCGTCTCCTCTAGCTGCCGCCCGGGAAAAAGAATCGTTGACGCTCGGAGGTGAATAAGCGGAACTGAATTAGGACAACTTCCGGCGCAGAGGGCGACGCGACGGAATTGCGCGTTCCTATAGAAACCAGACGGGCTGGTAGCTGGGCAACGTCAAGGTTTTCAAGATATGTGTGTGTGTGTGTGTGGGGGGGGGGGGAGGTGGGGGGGCAACGTCAAGGTTTTTAAAGTGTGTGTGTGTGTGTGTGTGTGTGTGTGTTCGCGTGTTAACTTAGTACACTGCGCCCGCTGTGTGTGTCTATTCGCTTAGTACACAGCGCTAGCTGTATGTGTGTCTGTGTTCGCTTAGTACACCGCGCCCGCTGGGCAACGTCAAGGTTTTCAAGGTATGTGTGTATGTGTGTGTGTGTGTTCGCTTAGGGTTTTCAAGATTATGTGTTGTGTGTATGTTGTGTGTGTGTGTTCGCTTAGTACACTGCGCCCGCATTGTACCGGCCTTGGTTTTTCTCTCCTAATGGCGAGGTGTCTGTCAACAGCGGTGAAAGAGCTCTTGTGAAGTGATCAAGCACTTGAATGAACGAATTTTTGCTTCCATTTAAAAAATCTACTATTTGTGAAGATTTCTGCTTTTCTAAGAAGCATGCCTTTTTAGATCCTGACAGCTTTTTGTTCCAACCTCACATTAGCTGAGGTGCGGACATTTTTTTCCTGCACACTATAGAAAGGTTTAAATTTAGTGAATCAACATTTGAAACAAAACCAGAATGCACATTTGCTACTGCCTGTGGGAATGGCTGTTTAGAAATATTAGCTGGCAGGCATAGGAGACATAAGGGTTTGTGTTTGAATTAGGTAATATATAATTGTCAGCACCTTCTAGTATTCACCACTAAAATGTGTCAAGTGTTGGTCCAAGAGCTTTACATAAATTAGCTACAAATCTCCACAGAAATCCAACAAGATAGGAATTATTATTCTTTTATTATTATTTTGTTAGAGACCCGGTCTCTCCCTGTCACCCAAGTTGGTATGCAGTGGCACAGTCATAGCTCTCACTGCTGCCTAGAACTCCTGGGCTCAAACCATCCTCTAATCTCAGCCTTCAAATAACTGGGACTACAGGCGTGAGCCACCTCACTCTGCTCTGAACTATTATTTTACAGATGTGGAAACTGCCTTCAGAGGCACCACGTGCCTTGCCCAGAGTCGCTTGCCTGGGACTGTCCACTGCTACAGGATTTCAGGTCCAGCTACATAATACGTGAGGTACAGTGAAAAATGAAAATCCAGGCCCCTTCATTCAAAATGCAGGAAATTTCTTCCACAGTTCCTCTTGACTCTTCATGGTGTTTTTTTATTGACTATTTAATGTGATGTTCTCTAAAGTACAGAGACACTAGGTTAAGACGGAGAGCCCTGCCCGAAGACTCAGGTAGGAGTGCATGCACTGGAGTGAGGTGGCAGCAGTTGCTGGGTGGGGACAGGAGAGCAGGAAACCAGAGAATCTGCCTGAGGAGGCTATGTGGACAGGACCACACATGACCTGAGACAACAAGCCCTTGGCACATGTTCTGTTATCCCACTGGGCTTCACTTACAAGTATACACTTTGCATATAAATGCATAAGAAGAAATGTTAAATAATCAAGATAAATATAGAACTTTATGGAAAATGTGTCTTCTAATTTGGGAGAAAGGAGTTATTATGATCCCATAATGCTTCAGAAAATGTATTATTAATACAAAATTTGCCCGTAGCTCTGAAAAGCTTTGTAGTTGTTTCTCTTGACCACCTCTTTTGCTCCCTAAAATTTCAGTTCTTAAACCACCAGTCTCCTCAGGATCAGCACTTGCTTGCTTGTTTTCCTCCTTAGCCCATGCTGTCTCCTTTAGCTATGATACTTCCTCTGCCATCTGCTTTCTCAAGTGCTACTTCTCAAGACCAGGTCAAATTCCATCCATCTCTTTTAAGAATTATTTCCACAGCCCCAAAGATAAATTTAATTTTGCTCACCAGTAGCTCATACTTATAGGAATTATGATAGTCTAATGTGAAATTCTTTGTGTATTGTTTATTCTTTTACATTAAAAGCTCTCAACAACTGTAGGTACTCTTGTTTTTAAGGAGACTAGTATTGTCCCATTTTCACAATATTAATGTGAAATCATTTTTTCCAGATATATCACTTCTAAGTCCAAAGTCAATCTTCCTACCTCTTGTTTCCACAATCTCAAAAATTATTTTGTTTGATAACAAAGGTAGTTCTACTAATTGGCTTTCATTAAGTTCTGCCCATTTTCTCCAGTAATAATAATGTATTTGTATTAATGAGGCTGAAAGTTTCTCTAGAAAACAAACTATCTCCCTGTTTGGGGAGCTGACCTGGGTCAATTAAATACTGTCAGATGTATGCAATGACAAAGCCATTATAACTGAAAGCAACTCATTTGAGACTTTTATCGTTTTAGTGCAGTGCGCCAATTAGTGGAACTAAGGGTCCATAAACACATTCAATAGAGATTCAAGTTTTTCAGTGTCAAGTTCCTCAACAGCTTCTCAGATCCCACTATATTAGTGTGCTTGGGGTGCCATAAAAAATACTGCAATCTGGATAGCTTGCACAACAGACATTTATTTAGGATGCTAGAAGTCCAAGATCAAGGTACCATCAGGATTAGGGATTAGTTTCTAGTAAGAGCTCTCTTCTCTGCTTGCAGATAGCCACCGTTTTGTGGCTACAACCCCATGTGGCCTTTCTGCTGTGCACATGCAGAGAGAGAGCTCTCTGGTGTTTTCCTCTTAGTGGCACCAATCCTATTGAATTAGAGTCCTACCATTATGACCTTATTTAAACTTAATTACATCCCCAAAGGTTTTATCTCTGAAATAGCATCATATTGGGGGTTAGGTCTTCAACATGTGAATCTGGAGGGTGGGAGAAATAATTCAGTTCATGACACTCACTTTCCTTGAGAGTTCTTCCATGATTACATCAAAGTAATCTCTTTCTTATATAACATGCTGGATTACTGCTATTATTCTCATTTTGCACTTTTCTTAAATTTTAGTCATACATTTCTTGATTACAACTAAACATGGATGTTTAGTAATCAGAATAAAATAAAAAAGCATACTCATACATATATAAACAAATGATTTTTGAGAACGTTTCAAAGGCAGTTCTGTATGGAAAAGGTAATGTTCTCAACAAATTGTGCCTGATAAATTGGATATCTATATGAAACACACACACACACACACATACACCACTTTCACGCACATGTAACACCACCTAGAAAAACAACTCAAAATGGTTGAGTTTATATATAAATGTAAAACCAATAAAACTTCAAGAAATCATAGGACAAAAAATTTGTACTATGAGGAACTACATAGTAATTAATTGGAAAACTTAGAAGAAAGGATAAATTCCTAGACACATACAATGTACCAAGATTGAACCATGAAGAAATAAAAAATCTGAATAAACCAATAACCAGTGATAAAATAGAAGCCTTAATAAAAAGTTTTCCAGCAAAGAAAAGTCTGGGACAATGGCTTCACTGCTGAATTTTACTGTACAGTTAAAGAAGAACTAAGAATAGCCCTAAACTATTCTGAAAAATAGAAAAGATAATTCTTCCAAAGTCATTCTTTGAAGCCAGTATTATCCTAATACCAAAGCCAAAGACACATCTATAAAAGAAAACTACAGACCAATGTGTCTGATGAGAAGTTCTCAACAAAATACAAGCAAACTGAATTCAACAGCATATTAAAAAGATCATTCATTGTGACAAAGCCAGATTTGTCCCAGTGATGCAAGGATGGTTCAACATATGCAAATCAATCGATGTGATACATTGTATCAACAGAATGAATGACAAAAAATGATAACTGATGCTGAGAAAACATTTGATAAAATTCAACAGTCCTTCACAATAAAAACTCCCAACAGAGTATAGAAAGAACATATCTCAACATAATAAAAGCCATATAGACAGAAACACAGCTACTATCATAATGAATGGTGAAAACTTGAAAGCCTTTCTGCTAAGATCTGGAACAAGACAAGGATGCCCACTTCCACCACTGTTATTCAACATAGTACTGAAAGTCTTAGCTAGAGCAATCAGACGAGAAATAAATAAAGAGCATCCAAATTGGAAAGAAAGTAAAATTATCCTAGTTTTTCAGATTAAATAATCTTCCATTTGGAAAAACAACATCTCCACCAGAAAGATATTAGAACTGATAAATTGAGTAAAGTTGCAGGAAACAAAATCAGCCTATGAAAATCAGTAGCATTTCTGTGTGAACCATCTGAAAAAGAAATCAAGAAACTAATCCCACTTATAATAACTATAAATAAAGTTAAATACCTAGGTATAAATTTAACCAAAGACGTGAAAGATATCTACAATAAAAACTATAAAACATTGACACAAGAAATTGAAGAGGACACACACAAAAATGGAAAGATATTCCATGTTTATAAATTGGAAGTATCAATATTTTTTAAATGTCTGTACTACCCAAAGCAACCTACAGATTCAATGCAATTCCTACCAAAGTATCAATAACATTTTTCACAGAAACAGAAAAAACAATCCTAAAATATATATGGAACCACTAAAGACCCAGAATAGCCATAGCTAGCTTAAGCAAAAGGACTAAAACTGGAGGAATCACATTACCTGGCTTCAGATTATTCTACAGAGCAATAGTAACCAAAATGGCATGGTACTGACACAGAAATAGACACACAGACCAATGAAACAGAATAGAGAACCCAGAAGTAAATCCACACATTTCAGTGAACTCAATTTGGACAAAGGTGTCAAGCACATGCATTGAGAAAAGGACATTTTCTTTAATAAATGTTTATGGGAAACAGGATATTGATATGCAGAAAAATGAAACCAGACCCCTATCTCTCACTGTATATAAAAATCAAATAAAAATGGATTAAAGACTTAAATCTCAGATCTGAAATTATGAAACTATTAAAAGAAAACTTTGGGGGAAACTCTCCAGGACACTAGTCTTGGCAAAGGTTTATTGAGTAATATTCCACAAGCACAGTCAACCAAAGCAGAAATGGACAAATGGGATCACAACAAGTTAAAATGCTTCCACACAACAAAAGAAACAACAGAGTGAAAACTCACAGAATGGGAGAAAATATTTGCAAACTATCCATCTGACAAAGGATTGTTAACTAGACTACATAAGGAGCTCGAACAACTTGGCTGAAAAAAATCCAATAATCTGATTTAAAAATGAGCAAAAGATCTGAATAGGCATTTCTCAAAAAAATACATAAAAATGGCAAACAGGTATAAGAAGATGCTCAATATCTTGATCCTCAGAGAAATGCAAATGAAAACCACAATGAGGTGTCTTTTCATTCCAGTTACAATGACTTTTATTCAGAAGACAGGAAATAACAAATGCTGGTGAGGATGTGGGAAGAAAAGGAAACCCCTGTACACTGTTCGTGGGAATGAAAATTAGTACATCCACTATGGAGAACAGTGTGGAGGTTCCTCAAGATACTAACAATAGAACTAACATATGTTACAGCAATCCCACTGCTAGGTATATACCCAAAAGAAAGGAAATCAGACTATCAAGGAGATGCCTGTGCTTCCATATTTGTTGCAGCACTATTCACAATAGCCAAGATTTGGAATCAACATAATGTTCATCAACAGATAAATGGATAAAGAAAATGTGATGCATACATGCAATGAAATACATTCAACTATAAAAATGAGATCCTGTTATTTGCAGTAACATGGATGGAACTGTAGGACATTATGTTAAGTGAAATAAGCCAGGCATAGGAAAACAAACTTCACATGTTCTCACTTATTTGTGGGAGCTAAAAATTAAAACAATTGAACTCATAAAGTTAGAGAATAGAATGATAAGTTACCAGAGAAGAGTAGTGGATGGGGGAAGTGAGGTGGTTAATGGGTACAAAATATAGGTAGATAGAATGGATATGATCTATTATATGGTAGCATAACAGGGTGACTACAGTCAAGAATAATTTATTGTACGTTTAAAAAGACTAAAAGTATAATTAGAACATTCATAACAGAGAAATAATAAATGCTTCAGGTGATAGATACCCCATTTACCCTGATGTGATTTTTATGCATTGTATACCAGCATCAAGATATCTTATGTACTCCATAAAGATATACACCTACTGTATATCCATAAAAATTAAAAATAAAAGGAAATTAAGAAAAAAATACTTTCAATTGAAAAAAAATGTTGTGACCTTGGGTTAGGCAAAAATTTCTAGGCTATCAGACAAAAAGCTGAATCCATATAAAAATACATTGAGAAATTGGACTGAATCAACAATAGAATTTCTACTCTTCAGAAGACACCATGAAGAGAGTAAAAAGAGAAAGCACACATGGAGAGAAAAATTTTGAAAATTACATATTTTACAAAGGACTTTAATCTTGACTATGTAAAGAACTCTCCAAACACAAAAGTTAAGAAAACAGGCAAAAGATTTGAACAGATCTTTCACTTTTAAAAGATATGTGAATAGCAAATGAGCACATGAAAATATGCTCAGCATCATTAGATATTAGGGAAATGCAAATTAAAACCACAGTGTTTGTGATTTTATTACATACTTATTAGAATGGCTAAAATAAAAAGTCTGATCATACCAAGTAGGATGTGGAGTAACGGGAACTCTCAAATATCACTGGTGGGAATGTAACATGGTACGAACAATTTAGAGACAATTTCTTAAGAAGAGTCTAGTATATAATATAAGCCTTCTTCTAGATTAATAGAGAAATGAAAGTATGTGTCCATACAGAGACTTGTGCTAAAATGTTCAGGGAAGTTTTACTTCTAATAGTTAAATGATAAAAACAACAAAAAATTTCATTCAACAAATCATTAAACTCTGATACACACACACAGACACACACACACAGACACACGAACATTATTCAGTAATAGAGAGCAATGACATACACTACAACATGGATGAATTTCAAAATAATTATGCTAGGTGGCAAAATCCAGACAAAAAAGAGTGCATACTGTATTATTTCATTTATATAAAATTATAGAAAATGTAAACTAATGTATAGGTACAAAAATAGATTAATGGTTGCCTGGGGAAGTGAGAGAAGAGAGATAAAAGGATGCCAGAAAAATTACAAATGGTCACGTGGAAGCTTTGGAGAATAATTGATATGTTCATTATCTTGATTTTGGTGATGGTATCACAGTGGACACATATGTCAAAACTTACCAAATGTATACTTTTATATATATATATATATATATATATATATATATATATATATGCAGTTTATCGTGTGTCAATTAAAGCTCAATAAAGCTGTTAAATAAATACATTTACTCTTGAACTAGCAATTCTACCTCTAGAAAAATATGGTAACATTACACTGGTACAAATTATTGATGCATGTACAAAGCTATTCAGTATGTAAGTGTTTGTAATAATAGAAGATTGGAGGGAATTTGTCCATCAACATGTAACTGATTAATAATCAGCTCTTTATTTATTGGAATGAAAGACTTTTGGTGATACATTGTGTAATGAATAAATCAAGTGTCACTACACAATAGTATACTATTGTTTGTTTGTGTGTGTTAGGAGGAAAGATATGTGTACCCCCCCACACACACATACACAAACCACAATTACTTGTTTGTATAGTATCTTTGTTCTATACAGGGGAAGTCAGGAGCTGGGTAAATACAGGTAAAGTCTTTCTACCATGTATAAGATACATTTTGTACCTTATAAATTTTGCATCATGTGTTATTAACTTTAAAACAAAATAAAATTTAAAACATAGTCTTATAGTTGTTGCAATTGTGAAAAGAATATGTTCTCTCATTTCCATATATTTTAGCTGGTTATTACCAATATAGAGACAAACTATAAATCATGAATTTTTTTTGTGTTATTCAATCACTTTTTCAAGTATTTTTTGGAGGCAAGAAGGATTTTTAAGTTTGAAATCATATTATTAGAATGATAAATAACTTTTTCATATTTATAGCAATTATTTTGTTTGGATAATTACGTTAACTAGAATTTCCAAACAAATGTAAAAACAGTGTAAGTAATAACAGTGATAGCGAATATCCCTTACTTTTTCCTGACAAATGAAAAGAACTTTAATATTTCACAATTTAAAATGATATTTGGAGGTTTTCGTGGTGAATACTTTAATAAATCCAGGCAGTTATTTTTCTATTTTACTAGAGGACTTCATTACTTTGATATTTGTTTTTCTTTTTAAGGCGTTTTCCTCATACGTGTTCTAATTGTATTGCAGCTGTTAGAAAGTATGGGCCATTACTAAGAAAGTAGTTGTAACTGTATTTTTCTCTGTTACTTAAATGAATAGAAAAAAGAGAAGTTATTATTGGGAATCCTATCTTTTTTATAGCATGTTGTTTACAACCTTTAGTATTTGAACTGTTGTTAGTAATTCAACTCACAACAGATTGCAACACACCTGAGTGTTTCATCCACCACCCAGAACCACTGCTCTAAAATTTTATTTTGACTTTGGACGTTCAAGCCTCTATCCCCTGGGTGGCAGTGTTGTTCTCGAAATTGCAGATTGTAATCGAAATTGCAGATGTTGAGGAAAGCAATCTAAATATGATATGTGATAGCATTTTCTGAATTAGAAAGAAAATGGATATATCAGGTCTTACATTTGTTTAATGCTTAAGATTAACACCTTAAGGTTTCAAATTTTGATTTTCAGTAAGTCACTAAACAATAATAAAGTGTCTAAGTGAAACACTAATGGATTCATTTAAGATTCTATTTTTAAAAAATATATAACAAACTAAAGAGTGTAACTAGCTACCGTATAAGAGGCAGGTAATTGGCAAATCACTAAGCTAATCGCTTTACTAAATCAGTCTTTAGCAGATTTCTGGCATAAATTGCATTTTAATTTTTATGGAGCATTTTGATTAGATTTGTTACTTTCTGTCTCTAGGAAATCTAAAAAAGTTTTATTCTAGAAATTTTATATCTTAAAAATTTTCAATAGCTAATTAATGTCGTGAAGCCAAGTTTTATAAAATTCAAAGTGATAGAGCTAACACTTCCTTAGCAATTCAACATTTTGGCTAAGAGCTTTGGATCTGGAATCAGACTATTTGATATTACATTCTTTTTTTTTTTTTTTTTTTGAGACAGAGTCTCACTTCGTCACCAGGCGCCAGGCTGGAGTGCAATGGTGTGACCTTGGCTCACTGCAACTCCCGGGTTCAAGCAATTCTCCTGCCTCAGCCTCCCGAGCAACTGGGACTACAGGCACGCACTACCACGCCCAGCTAATTTTTTTGTATTTTTAGTAGAGACGGGGTTTCACCATGTTGGCCAGGATGGTCTGGATCTCTTGACCTCCTGATCCGCCTGCCTCGGCCTCCCAAAGTGCTGGGATTACAGGTGTGAGCCACCGCGCCCATCAACCAGACTATTTGATATTAAATTCTAATTCTATCCCTTAATAGCTGTGTGCTCCTGGGGAAATTATGTAAGCTCTCTGTGCTAAGCCTTCTTTATCAGTGAAAATAGGAGTGATAATCTCTCTCAGGGTTATTGTGATGTTTAAATGAAAACATAGTATAGAGTTCTTGATGAATATTTGCCTCTCAATAATTTATCTACTGTTATTTTTATTTCATTTGATCTTAACAGTAACTTTGTGAGACAGGCATGGTACATGTGAGGGATTCATGTCTTATGAATAACAAATATACCTAAGGTCATAGAGGTAATAAGGAGTCAGTCTAAGTCTTTTGACATAAAATCACTGGTAGCAGTTTTATAACAGCTCTATGATATGAATGTATAAATTACATTAATAGTTTGTAGCCACCATGTCATTAATTCCCATTCATCTAATTATTTATTAATTAATATCAATAATTACCGTTTACTTCTTTCAGTTATTTGCCAATTATCCCAAGATAGGCTCAAGATTATTGCAAGAAAGCCTGTAATAATTTAAAGTTCAGAAAACATTATTGAAACCCAGTCTAGATTCTTTTCAACACAGTGATTGGCTTTGATTCATTTTAATAAACATTTTTGAGTATCTATTTTGCAAAGCATTGTACTAGGTTTAGTAGGAGATACAAAATGATGAAGACATTGCCCATGTCCTCTGTGCACTTACAGAGTAGTAACTTAAATAATTCTAATACCAAGATAGACTACATTAAGTACTGTAGTAAGAGTATTAGGGACTACTGGAGTATAATAGGGAAGTGAAGAAAGTTTGACTAGAATGCTTCCTCCAAGAGGTAGAATTTGAGTTTCATTTTTGAAGGAAGGAAGGTGCTTTAATAGGAAGCTGTAGAATAGGAAGAAAAATTTCCAGTGGAGGAAATTACTAGGTAAAAGTAAGATAGTAGAAAACACATTATTTCACAAATAGAATAAAGCTTCCAAAGAATTTTTTCATAAACCCCTAAAGTCCCAAAAAAATTGTTAGGCCTAGAAATTAAAACTTTTTAAATTTCTTAAATATTTATTTTCAACACACACCCTCTTACAATGATAGTTTTCTTAAGTTATTAAATATTTGAAAAACTGAAGTAAGGTGTTTTAAGGCAAAAAACAAAATACGTGAATTTTACTAGACTGATAAAAGTAGGTTTCAGAATATCTAGAAATTTATGGATTTGTAAATGATTAAGTAATCTCTAAAGGAAAAAACATAAAGACAGAAGTTTTAGAGAGAGTAAAATGAACGATATTGTGAAAGTTGATTATTCAAAATGTAGACATTCATGTCATACCCAACTAAAATCGAGTTGGGAAGCCGTGGGGAAGGACACCCAGGTCCCTGTTCCAGGAACTATTTTTGCAAGTCAACAGAAAAAAACATCACTTTAAGATAACGTCTTACCTAGGAACTGCTGGCACTTACTACTCAGAACTCAGCAGCTCCTACAACTTACTCAGCTCAACACTGCTGATGCCAACGTTTTAAAACAACGTTATGTAACTTTCCTCTTTTGTCTCAATAAAATTCCAGCCTTTTTTGTTTTTGTTTTTCAGACAAATCTAAGAGCTACTCTTATAGCTCTTATAAGAGCTATAGGAAGGGGTATAGGGAAGGGCTGACTACAGTGAAGATAAAGCTGAAATTGGTTTATAAAAGCAGTCACTCATTTTAGCTGGGGAAGGGAATATTTGGTATCTTGTGGTTGAACAATGACCATTTTTTGGTCTCACTTAGTCATGGTCTCAGAGTTACCTCATTTGATGTTGATAGTCTGTCAGACGTTTAAGTTCAAGAGAAGAACAATATGGCCTAGTAGTGAGCATCAAACCAACTTGTAACAACACCGAAGCCTGGCTGTGAGTCTTAGATCAGTTCTCCAATATCAGGAGCTACTGGTTTTCTATCTCAGCTCTATTTACAAAATTTGTTTTTTGTTCTGTCTTATTTACTGATGCAATCTTAGTCATCTAAACAAGAAACATTTGGTTAATTTTAATTTCTCATTTATCTGTCACCAATTTCTGTCATAAGTATCCATGAAATGTCTTTTAAATTCATTCCTCATCCTGTATCTCGCCACTTTTGTTTAGTCTCTCATTATTTTTTACCTACACCATTAAAATTGCCAGCAAACTGTTTTCCCTGTTTCCTTGTTTTACACCCTACAATGCCATTATCTCACTAATATCAAAACCTTCTTCTTAAAACATAAAAGGATCATGTTGTTCAATCATTTTATAACCTTTAATGGCTCTCTTTATCCATACATTTTATTGTACAATGTCTAAAGTCCTATCCTGCCATTCAAAGTCCTTAACAATATGGTGCATCTTAACATTACCATCTCACTTCAAATCAGCCTACCATTTCCTGTGTATGATCTAATAATTCATTCAACAAATATTTGTTGAAGGTCTTTATTATGTGCTTTTATTGGGTCATGTTATTTTCCTTAACTTTTAAAATTATATGACCACTGCTGTGCTTGTTAAATGTCTGTCTCCCCGCTAAACTCTAATCCCAGTATTAGCTGAAACTATGACTGGTTTTGCTTACCATCTTATTCCCAGCATCTAGCCCAGTACCTGTTATTAACATGGACTACCATGTGTATTTTGTGCATGGTGGGGTTGAGTACTTGGTTAAATTAAGAATATTATTAATAGAAAATGGCAAAGTTAGATTTTCTTAATATTCAAGACTACTATTAATAGTCATTAAAATGAATAAAAAGTTATGTCAGTATGAACATAAAGGCAGGCTGAGAAACACATTAAATGATTCCTCATAAAAATGCAGAATTTAGATAATTATAAAGGAACTCTGAGTTAAACTGGTTTTTTGACTCAATGTTATAAAGATCTGAAAATAATTCTACACTGATGGGCTGATACCTTTCCAAGATCGTGGAAGCTAAAATTTGATGAATAGCTAGATGCTGCCAAGAAAATTTTTAAGGGATTTAAGAGCCATGAACTATGGAATACTTCTGTATCTTCTGCCAATAGGAAAACTTATTAGTGCTGTGGCCCTGGGAGAGTCACATCAAATTCTTCAACTTCAGGATCATCACCTTTAAAACTAGGATGGTGAATGGATCTCTACATAGCCTATCCTAATTCCACAAGACAAAAGGTACAGCAACACTCCATGCCCCAAAAGCTTTATAAATTTACTTCTGATTTTTTTCGACAAATTGAAGATATGCTTTCTCTCATTCCCAATGTGAGGAAATGGCAGGTTACCACTTACTGTCATTATCTTCTGCTTAATCAAAAATAAATATTAGTCAAGGATAATTCAAGGTATTTCCTACTTTCCATTTCTGCTTATTTTGTTTAGACCAAATCTAGTCCAGTGAAACATCAATATGTCCTCAGGGGTTCAGCACACATTGAATTAGCTCCTAGGCCACTAAACTCTATTGTCTCCCTCTTTATTTTACTTCTGGTTGGTTTCATTTTTTTAATCCTCTGAAATATTGATAGTGGTACACTCAGGTTCTCTACTTTGTTATATATTATTCTAGATTGATACTTCTGTAACTGTGATTGATAGTTTTTCTATTCCCTCTTCTTCACATGTGATTTTTTTTAAAAAGCTAGGACAACTGAAAATATATGCACTAGAGTACAGACTACAGGTTAGCCTTCTGTACAGAAAGGTTGGCATGCTTACTCATTTTGAATCCTTTAGAGGAATATAAGTGAATTGGTAGGTACAACTTAGGTTGAAGTGAATGGGCCTCCAAGTCTTTCTCTTTCCTGCTGGCAGGAATGTTGATACAGTGGCATGAACTTCAGCAATATTTGCAAACACAGAGATGAGGCCACATATAAAAATGGGAAAGTAAAAATTTCAAAGGACCTTGGGATCCCAGTTGCTTTGTCAAGCTATCATACCAGGTTTTGGCTTTTCCTTGAAGAAAAAAATAACCAACCAACCAAATAAACAAAAAAACTTACGTGTTCAAGCCACTGTTGATTTTGATTTTCTGTAACAGTTGGGTCAACCTAATTTTCTCTGATATAATGATAATGGTAACCAACTTTTTAAAAAGTTTCTGCTGTTTTGCCTACAAACTTTTTACTTTCCTTCTTAGGCAATTATCTACTCAAAAGCACTCAATGCAGTTTGGTGAGTTAATATTATAAAGCATCAAACTTACGTAAGAGTAAAAAGAATATCTGCCTCCTTTTTACATCCTGTGTAAATTACTTACACCTAGACCTGAGGGTCTCTTCCCTTCCCAAGCCAAAGGCCAAAAATCACTAAGACCAGAACATAAATAAAGGCTACAGAAAGTATTAAGAACACACACACACACAGACACACACACACACACCCCACACACAATACGGAAAGGAAAAAAAGAAGGCCACTGGTCAAAGCAGAATTCAGAAGTCCTAGAATACACACTGAAATGTTAATCTTCTTGCTTGAACAAACTGTATAAATAGAGTGCATGACCAGATAAAAGAAGGAGGTTAGAGTACCACGAGCCAAGGGCAAATGTGCTATAGTAACTAAGGGACTTTGTCAAAGCTTCAGTGATATGGTGTGGCTCTGTATTCCCACCCAAATCTCATCTTGTAGCTCCCATAATTCCCATGTGTTGTGGGAGGAACACAGTGGGAGATGTTTGAATCATAGGGGTGGGTCTTTCCCATACTATTCTCATGATAGTGAATGGGTCTTATGAGATCTGATGGTTTTAAAAATGGGAGTTTCTTTGCACAAGCTCTCTCTTTGCCTGCTGCCATCTGTGTAAGACGTGACTTGGTCCTCCTTGCCTTCCACCATGATTGTGAGGCCTTCCCCCCATGATTGAGAGGCCTCCCCCATGCGGAACTGTAAGTCCATTAAACCTCTGTTTCTTTTCAGTCTTGAGTATGTCTTTGTCAGCAGCATGAAAACGGGCTAATACATTCAGCAAACTGTTTCTTGATTCCATTTACCATATTTTTCACTCTCAAACATCCAGTCACTATCAGCCATCCTGCTTTCTTTTCCTTTCTAGCATTTTATTATGAAAAAAAATTCAAACATACAGAAAAGTTGAGAGTAAATACGTGTAACCCACCACCTGGATTCTATCATTAACATTTTACTATATTTGCTTTACAACATCTATCTGTCTGTCTGTCTGTCTATCTATCTATCTATTCATCTCTCTACCATCAATCCATCTTACTTTAGATACATTTTAAAGTAAATTTCAGATTTCCATAAACTTCCCCTTTAATACCTCAGAACAAATGTTTAATATTATTGTAAAATTATAATACTTTCAGAGTATGTTTGTTATTCTCTCTGAAATACATCTTTCTAAATACATACATATGCATGTGATTACTTGCATGCCTACTTTACCACTGGATTATAATCCCCTTGAGGGCATGTGCAATGATCTACATATATCTGCATTCCCAGTGGCTAGCCTAGGACCATTTAGCAGGTGGTAAATTAATGCTAGTTGAATGAATGAGGTTATTTTCTCACAGTAGCACTAATCTATTCAGTTCAGGTAATAGGATCATTCAAATTCAAAATTAGGTTACTTACACAAGTCAGGCAAGGAACAGTGACAGTATGTAAGGACACAGATGAGTTTATAGCCAATGTAAGCTTTTTTCTGAAATGCTCTTACATTTAATTATATCCTAAACAAGTGACAAAATCAAAATTTACTACATGAGCACAAGGCATAATGCTTAATTGCTTTCTTCACAAGGGCACGCCGATTACTGTAATCATATTTATTCTCTATCATGGTTAACTAGAGCCCAATATTTTTATTATTAGTTGAGTATGCCAAGAATAATCACAGTTATAGTCTCTTAATACAGAGTTACTTTCAGAGTATGTTGTACCTTCGAGGTTGGCTTAAATAAAACTATATTGTACATAATAGAAAGACATCACCAAGGAATGAAGTGTCATATCAAATCTAACTGGACACAACTCAAGTTGGCTTTTAGGCATCTGTGTTGATTTTCTATGGTGGTTGCCTATAGTATAAGTTTCATTGATGTTACCATGTTAATAAGAAAATTAGGACTGTGTAATATATCATTTTTCCAACATTGTAATGAGCTAATTTATACCTCCTGCTAAGAGAATCAGTCAGCCTTCCTTGAACAGATGCAAAGAAGAGAAATGTGTGAGAAGCTCTGATGGAATGACATCATCCACGATATTAAACAAGAAGCATGTGTCGTAAATGTGAACCTTATATAATAGGATAACACCTTTTTAAACACAAATGTGATCATAAAACCATCTGCTTCATAATCAGCTTGCAAAGTACATCTGGTATTGCTATGTTGCTTCTCCAGATTGTTCCTAAATACATTTTAAAAACATAAAATAAATACAGATAGTCTATGGACTGAGAGACTAAATGTCCAGATGGCCTCTTTTAGTACCTTTGCTAATTTCATCATTGTATTTCTTAATTATGCTTACATCTGAGTAAGCATGTAACTGTTAGCATTAAAAACACATATTGATTAAATGAGTGAAGGACTCAGGTAAGTGGTAGTCTTTAATTTTGTAAGTAGAATATAATTTTTTTCTAGCTAACCACTCCTTTATATTAAATTTAAAGAAAATGCAACATTCCTAGAATCCTTACTTCAATCATGATATCATATTACATATTTTGTTGTAAGAAACTGGAACGTTTAAATTGGCAAATTAATGTACAGTAGTCAGTGGATTCTGAATTCAAACATATTAAAAAAGGCACACAAAAATTTAATTTATACTCAGAAGACTTGTTAATTTTTACTATCACAGACATCAGATAATTTGTTATATCTTTAATAAGACTAATATTTGAGTTGGAAATTATTATTTTCTGATTCAGCGCAATTTTTTTCTAAAGTGAGGAAAAGTTTGTCTTTGTACTCGATGGAAAAAATCTACAAAGAATTTATGTATAATAGAATATGATCTTAATTATTATGTGGACTACGTTTTTCACTATAAACCTTCTCCTCTGAGAGTTTGAACTATTTTCTTAGTTGGGAACATTTGCATGATGTCTTCTCTCTTGAAGAATTTCCTACTACTTTTGAAATCTTCCCTACACTTCGCTATTTGCAAATCCAATTCTTTTCATAATATGGCCATTACTCTTTCAGTGACAAAATAACATTTTACATAATTGCACTATGATTTTTTTGTTATCTATTATTACCCTGATATTCATTGTACATATTTCTGAAAATTTGTTTTTGTTCCAGAATAATTTATTTCCTGTATAGAATCGATGCTAATAGTTTCAGTGGCCTTATTTTTAGTTATTTCTTTGATGTAGTTATTTCAGTCACATCCCTATGCATTTTCCCCCCTTATTATAGAAGTCTCTGCTGAGAAAACTGTAGAATTTATTTGTAACTCAAACTAGAATGTATGACTTCCATAATTATGTGACTATAGAACTACAAAAGATAGCAGGGTATTATAGTAGGAGTTTAGTAGGTAGAAATAATATTATTTACATAAAGTCTAAATAAGTACCTTCTAGCTGCAGAACAATAGAAAGGCTTAGGAGAAAAAGCAGAGTCATAGTATATGGACAGTGTACTATTCAAGTTTAAGCAAATTTCCCTGCCTTGATTTTGGTCTCTAAGGTTAAAGGTTCATGTTGGGACTCACAGTTAATAGTCAAAAGTTTGTGCTTTTATTATGTTCTTGACCTTCTGATATTAGAAACTTAGTTTACTTTAAAAAAAAAACCCAAATGTCCATTAATGATAGACTGGATAAAGAAAATGTGGTACATATATACCATGGAATACTACACAGCCTAAAAAGGAATGAAATCATGTCCTTTGCAGGGACATGGATGAAGCTGGAGGCCATCATCCTCAGCAAACTAACCTAGGAACAGAAAGGCAAACACCACATGTTCTCACTCATAAGTGGAAGTTGAACAATGAGAACACATGGACACAGGGAGGAGAACAACACACACCAGGGCCTGTTGGGGGATGGGGGGTGAGGGGAGAGAACTTAAAGACCAGGTCAATAGGTGCAGCAAACCACCATGGCACACGGATACTTAGGTAACAAACCTGCATGTTCTACGCATATATCCCAGAACTAAAGTAAAATAAAAACAATTCAACTTTTATTTTATATTAAGGTGTACATGTGCAGGTTTGTTACATGGGAATATTTTGTGATGCTGAAGTTTGGAATATGGATGATCCCAGAACTCAGGTAGTGAGTGTAGTACCCAATTAGTTAATAAGGAGTTTTCCAGCCCCTCTCCCCTTCTTTATCTGTCCCTTGTAGTTCCAGTTTCTATCATCCCCATCTTTATGTCCATGTGTACTCAATGCTTAGCTCCAATTTATGAGTGAGAGCATGTGGTATTTGGTTTTCTATTCCTGTGTTAATTTGCTTAAGATAATGGCTTCCAGCTGCATCTTGGTTTATTTTGATACAGTCTATTTGATTTATATGTAGCACAAGTTGGATCCTTATGCATGGCAGTATTCTTTTTTTTTTTTTTTTTATTTTTGAAAGGAAGAAAAAGGAAAGAAAGTGAGAGTGAAAGAAAGAAAAAAAGAATGTATGAGAGAAAGAAAGAGGAAGAGAAAGAGGGAGAGAGAACAGGATTCTTGTTCTATTGCCCAGGCTAGAATGCAGTCTAAAAATCGGTATTATACACCTCTTTTATGCCAATAATTGTGCTTAACAATGGAGACAGGAAGGAATAA
>CAUYLG010028935.1:0-46287 GCA_963573385.1 Cacajao melanocephalus
AAGTAAACTTAACAAATATTTACAGAACTCTCCACCCCAAATCCACAAAACATACATTTTTCTCAGTATCACATTACACCTATTTGAAAAGTGACCACATAATTGGAAGTAAATCACTCCTCAGCAATTGCATAGCATTTCACAGCTTTAAATAAAATATTGGCTGGCTGCTTGTTTGTTATTTTCATCCCTTATTCCTTCCTGTCTCCATCGTTAAGCACAATTGTTGGCATAAAAGAGGTTTTTAATACACATTTTTAGACTGCATTCTAGCCTGGGCAATAGAACAAGAATCCCGATCTCTCTCCCTCTTTCTCTTCCTCTTTCTTTCTCTCTTACATTCTTTTTTCTTTCTTTCTTTCACTCTTTCTTTCTTCCTTTCTTCTTTTCTCTCTTTTTCTTTCAAAAAAAAAAAAGCTCTATACATACCCTGTTCTGTGGGCTCCACCCTCCTTCCACTGGTTCTGAAGCCTACCCATTAGGTCTTCTGAAATCCATAACCATTATTTGCAAAGCCCCCTTGTGTCATCAATTGATTTGCTGCATAGCAATTTACTCCAAAGATTAGTGGCCCAAAACAAAAATGATCATGTATTATATAACAGTTTTCACAACTGAAAATTAGGTAAAGCTTGGTTAGACAATTTGGACATGGCATCCCTCATAAGACAACAGTCAGATGTCTGAGGGGACTGGATTCATCTGAAGGATTGACTGGGAATGAAGGATCCACCTCCAGCATAGTTCACTCCCATGCTGGCAATTGGTGTTGATTGCTGGGGGGAAGGCATCTCTCCCTCTCCACTAGGACCTCTCTACAAGGCTGAGGGAGTGTCTTCATGACCTGCTAGCTGGATTCCCCAAGAGCCCATGATCTAAAAGAGTAAGATAGAAGATATAGAGTTTATTGTGACCTTGTCTCAGAAATTACACCCCATCACTTCTGTAGTATTCTATTGGTCACACAGGTCAGCTCCAATTCCATAAGGGAAGGAACCAAAAGAGGCTTAAATACCAGGAGATGAGAGTCATTGAGTACCATCTCAGTGGCTGGCTGCCATATCTCTATTTTCGCAAACGATTACATGAACATTCCTTTGACCTTTTTGCTCTGATTAGAAATTGACTTTTGCCTGAGATTATCAGCCTCCCAAATTGGAGACTGCCTTTCTTTCTGTGGCCCTCAGACCTTTGAGCCTGTAGATGGCTAGGTGGCATTCTTGCTTCTCATTGCTTCCCTTCCTTCTCCCTCATCCCCCAAAATACCAGCTTTGACTCTCACATCATCAGATTATATCATGCACTAGAGATGCCTCTGCTATTCTCTTTATTCCTCTAGATTCTGGCTCCTGGTTCACAATTATACGCACCAATACTATCTGTCTTAATTCCTAGGGCTATGGACACACAGGTAAACCATCATGCCCACACCCAGGCCTCTCAAATCCATGAATTTTTGTTCCCCATTGATCACGTCAACCATTCTACCACAACCTCAAATCCCATGGTCATAGACCCAGCAATAAATGCATAAATACATTAGCAATAAAGGCAACATTTATTAATGTTAATTTTATGCATTATACCCCCTGGCCACCATTTCCAGTTATCTTTCAAACTCCCTGAGATCCCCAATCCATTGATCTACCATCATTCCACTGTCTCTCACTTCTTGATGTTATAATCTCCCTACTTATCAAGCTTAAATTCCATGGCCAATCTTTATGACTATTCCCATACATATTCCTTTGTCTTTTTTGTCTTCTTTGGATTTATTTTACTTACTTGGAAAACCGAAATTCTGGTTAAAATCCAACTCTGTGCCTACATCAAACCTCCACTAAACTAAATATTACCAGAGAAAAATATGCAATCATGCTTAACGATCTCAATTCATAAACAGATCTTAAAATATGCTGTTAATACTACCAGGATATCATACTTAATTTCCCAAGACCACTCACTTTCCCACTCTCCTGGACAACTAGTTTACACTTTCAGTCTTCTCAAATATCCTAAACTTTTTCTTGTCTTCATATTCCTGCTTTACAGAAAAAAAATTGAAGCTATCAGAAGAGAAACTCCGTATACTTCCACCACCATATTTATTCACCTACCAGCATCTTCATCCGCATATTCTGCCTCCATGTCTGTTGCTATTTATGGTGCTACCCAAAGCCAATCCTCGTCTTGTACACTAAATTCCACTAAGTCCCTTCCCCTGTAGTCTATTCAAGGACATCACCTATTCCAACATTTCTCACCTCTTTCTCTCATACCAATTTTTCACTCTCTATTGGATCATTTTCATTCAAATGCAAACAACATGCTGATATTACTCTCATCTTTAAAAGAATTAAAGATAAACAAAACAATAATTTCTTCATATTCTACTTGGCCCACTAGATACTGTCTAATTTCTCCCCTCCCTTTTGCCCAAAATCCTCTCCAGAAAGCTATCTACAGCTGCTTTTTGTACTTTCTTTCCTGCCATTCTCCACTAAAACCAGTTCAATCAGATGTTTGACTCACTACTCCATTGAAGCCACTGTGAACAATATGAATAATATCCACCAAGCTGCCAAATCCAATAGCCCAGTCCTTCCCTTGCTTGTCCTATCAGCAGCATTTGGCACAGTTGATCACCCTCTCCTCCTTGATACACTTTCTTCCCTTGGCTTCCGCATTATCCTGTTTCTCTCCTGTATCACCAGCTGCTCCTTTTTAATCTTTGTTTCTGGTTCTTCCTTTGACTCTTTTGTGTTGCAGCGTCCCAGGGCTCAGTCCTTGATCCTGTTCTTTTCTCTAACTACAATTACTCTTTTGGTATCATAGCAGTATTGGGGCTTTCAGACCCAGTGATATGCTACTGACCTCTAAATTTACATCTCCAACTCGAAGCTGCTGATTTGTATGTCCTTGGATATAAAATAAGCATCTCAAACACAGCATGCTCAAATCTGAATACTTAATCTTACTGCCAAAACCTGCTCTACCCTCAGCCTTCTCTATTTCAGTGGATGGCAACTCCACATTTATCAGATGAAAAAACCTAGAGTCCTCTTTGACTTTGCTTTCTTTCACAGCCACATGTAATTCAACCACAAACCTTGCTGGCTGTTCTTTCAAATCTATGCAGAATCTGAATGCTTTTCACCACCTCTCTGCTGCTACACGGTCTAAGCCAGCATCTCTCACCTGGCTACTGCAATTGCCCCTGAACAGTTCTCCCATTTCTACCCTTGCCTCTTTACAAATTAGTCTGAACAAAGCAGTCAGAATGATCCTTTAAAAACCTGCTCTCCTGCTCAAAATCCTCTACTCTCGCCCCCATTCACACAGAGTAAAAGACAATGGCTTTTAAGACCTTACAGGCTAACAATACTTCCTCACTCATATTTCTGACCTCATCTGCAACTATTATTTCCCTTGATCACTCAACTCCAGCCACACTGGTCCCTTCCTACTCCTGGAACATGGACCAAGCAGGCTCCAGTTTAGCCACTATGTTGTATCTGTTCTCTATTCCTGGATATTATCTCCAGCTTGGTAAACACCCTCACCTTCTTTTTATGTCTTTGCTCAAATGTCACCATAGCATGAAGTCTTTTTCTTCACCGCCTTATTCATTACAGCAGTGACACACTGCAACAACACAGCTGTACAAATACACACACACAATACACACGTAATGTCAATCTTTACTTACCGTATTCCTTTTCTTTCTATTTTCTATATCATTTATCTTCTTCTAAGATATTTCTTAATTTATTTATTTCTTTGCTGTCTACTCACCATCTTTCCCTTCCCTACCTGCCTATCCTATACTACCATAGAAAAGCTCTTTAAGGGCAGGGATCTTTGTAATTTTCACTGGCCAATTTCAAACCTACAAATTCATATAACGTGTTCAACAAATCAGTAAACAATGTCCCCCTGGAATTTACAGCCCACAGATTTCAGGTACAATTCCAGGCTGTATGGCTAATTAGAAGAGCTAAAACTTGAACTAAGACATTCTGAATACAAATTCATTAACCTTTCCACTATATTGCTCTAACTTCCAGACAAGAACCTTTCTCAAACCCTTGAAACACCAATACTTTATTATTTTTTTTCAAGTTAATAAAACGTTATTTTAATTCAGTCATTGATTATTAGCATAGATAAACACTTTTTCTTGATTCTTTGCTGAACTAACTGTGAATTGATGGTGCATTTTGCAGCTCCAGCACTTCTGTTCCATGGCTTAGAACCATTGCTTTCATAGACCTCTTTACTTTCTCTTTACTACAATTAACCACACTAGCAGATGATTTTCTTTTATAGCCCATTTTACACAAAGAAACAAAGTTTTTATCACTTCAGGAGAGCTAGTGTGCATGATAATGAATGTAGAACAACACAGCCAAGTTGAAATGCAGAGATCGTTGCTGGACCCCTCCCTCCTACTTCTGTGAGTCATTCCAGACACATTAGTATTGCAAAGCCTGCCACCGAAATTCATTCCTCAGCAAAATTGCAAATCATTACAAGTTAAGTTGCTTGAAAATCGTCAAAACTGCAAATGTTTAAGCCTCAAATCCCAATAATCTACTGTAATTGGACTCAATCATTACAACAGACATCCGTGAAGTAGGGGGTAGGACACAGATGAAGAAGAAAAATCTATGAAATTCCAAATAACGAGAAGCTTAGTACTTAGAATGTTTTCTGCTTTGGGCAACCCTCTGCTCTTCCAGGTGGTTGCAGTAGGAAGGTAGCAAAAACAATGAAAACTGTGAAACAAAAAAAAAAATTAAATATTGCGACTATGACTCATAAAGTGTGTCAAAATTTACATAGCTTATCAATAAGGGAACCAGTAGGATGATAAAGCTCCAAAGAGTATTTGGAGAACTAAGCAGTTACAGAAACTGAAGAAAGAGTGTTGCAACAAGACTGCTTGGGTAGATGTATAATTGGTTGATATTTTACAGAGCAATAAAACCATAACCTTTAGGGTTATATTTTTCTTCTAAACAGAAATCATTTGCTTTTCTACCAGACAAAACTCTATGCATTAACATGTAACTTCACAGAACCAGGGCCCTAATCAATAATAAATCATCTTAGTAGATAAATAGATAAATAGCAAAGGATAATCTCCCAAAGAATTAAGTAATCCTGTTAGACACTGTTGTAGTCTGACTCAGAAAGGACACACAGCCATCCCTTTGCCTGATTTCTAATTTGTTGATACTTTAAAAAAAAAAAAAAACTAAAATACAAGAGCCTTCTCTTTGAGTTGCCTTTGGAGAAACACACTATTCTAATATATTAGAAATGTGTCTGTTTGGTTTTGAAAGGAAAATTCTTCCTGGTTCCAAGCTCTAATAAGATCCCTTCATACTATAGCCTATTTTAGTAATAGAGTATTTGTTTGAATAGCGTATTTCTCCTGTAAAATAAGAACATAATTAATCATTGAATGAATTCCCTATTTTCAATCTAATTTGTAAATTCTCTGCAGTCAAAGAATTCCTCAACTGTATTTTAGAAATTGAAAGCACCTTAATGAGGGATCTTGAAATAAAACATTGTCCAAAAAGGTTAAGCAATTTGCCCAAGGTCACATTGTCAGTCTGAGGCTAAGCTGATAGAGAAATGTGAAGTTCAAGCAGAAAAGCATAGGGGGCTACAACAGCTGGAGAAACTCCAGCTTCCTGTGGTTGGTCTATGGATACCCTTGATCTCACAACCCTTAAGTAATACTGGTGGACCAGAATACAGGCTTTAAAGCAAGAACTCAGGTTTAAAGACTGTGAGGGATATTTGTGACTATAAGCAATTTATAGAGAAAAAGTAACAACGTTTCCTCTCCCATCACAAGGTTCATGGCTGACACTCCTATAACAAAACACAGATTAACCAGGGAAAAGCATAACAAATTTATTTAATATAAGTTTTATGAGAAATGGAGACCCAAAGACTCAGGGAAAGCTGTAATTTTGTGCTTAAGCTTGATGAAGGACAGTTATGTAGAAGTACAATGGGACAAAAGAGGATATGATTTAATAGTAATAAACTCAGAGAAATTTAGCAGGACCTGTTTCAGTTCAGATTCTTCTTGGCATCTCTGTGTCTTTGTTCCTTTCTTCCAGGTATAGGGCAGGACACCTGTCACATGGGGGTCTCTCGTGGGGAAGGGAGAGTGAAGGTCAGAGCGTCACCTTCCTGCCTCTGTGTTTTTTCTCAATTTCCATTAGCTTAAAATACTTTGTATGTTAAGGGGCCACAATTTGAGGTATCATGGGTAATTTTTTCATGGTAATTTTTTCCAAGAAGATGTACCATGAAAGAAATAGGCTAATTCAACTGCAGTAAAGAGAGAGAGAGAGAGAGAGAAGACTGAAACTTAGACACATGCTATTTAAATTGGCAAGTGTGAAATTGTTTTATCTTTTATAACTTCATTTTCTTCTTTTCTAATTTTTTTCTCACAAGTTTATTTTTTTCAAAGAGAAATCTGCCTCTTTAAGAAAAAGAGACACTTTTCATTTTAGAAAATAAGGCTGTATTGTTAAAATAATCCAGTTTTAGAAAAGTAAGAGCGTACAGTATGTATTATAAAGCAAAAAACGAAAACAAGAGAATTTGAATGCTGAATAACTTTTGACAGCAGATTAGAATGCATGCCATTCCTCAGCTTCTTTTTAATTCCTATTTACAAATAAAATTTTAAATACAGGATCAGCTGATAATGTTGAAAGAGGCAGTTTCGTTACTTATTTTAAAGTATTTATGTCAGCCACAGTAATTATGTTTGGGCAATAGTATTCTTCCATTATTAATTTGTAAAATTCTGATTCTTCCCCTGTCAAAGTACCTGAAATTATTCACTTAAAACCTAGAATTTAGGGTTGGAATGTAAGCCTCCATGAGTGTTTAAAATTGTTTGCTAATTGCCATCTTGACTTGATTCTGCAATTCTTAAAGCATATCTGAACAACAGACTTCACACAATTTTAAATTAGTGCAAGCCTACATTAATTTAAAATATATGCATGTTTTTATTGATGGAGACAAAGAAAAGCTGTCAGGAATATAGGATGAACCAAACTAGAATATTGAGATTCTGAAAAGTTTAGCAATAGCTGTAATATCCAGAGTACACCCTTTCAGTTACATTTCAAGTTTTAACCCCACATTATCCTATGATTATCTTAAATCCCAAGGGTAGGCTTAATACTTACTATCCAACCTAAACAATTCAAAACCTGTTTATTAAAATACCCTAAATATCCTATCCAAAGTACTGAATAAAAAGGTTTTTAAATGACAGCTGGCGATTCCCGTTCTGCTCTCTCTTCCTCACAGTTGCTAATAAACATTCACTTTTTTTTTTTTTTTTTGAGACAGAGTCTCATTCTATCACCCAGGCTGGAATGCAGTGGCATAATCTTGGCTCACTGCAAGCCCCGCCTCCTGAGTACAAGCGATTCTCCTGCCTCAGCTTCCCAAGTAGCTGGGATTACAGGAGTGCACCACCACGTCCAGCTAATTTTTGGATTTTTAGTAGAGATGAGGGTTTCACCATGTTGGTCAGGCTGGTCTCGAACTCCTGACCTCAGGTGATCCACCTGCCTCAGCCTCCCAAAGTGCTGGGATTACAGGCAGGAGCCACTGTGACTGGCCAGACATTCACCTTTTAAAATAAATGAGTGTATCCAAACACTGAACAGATATTTCAATAAAACTTGGAAAACTTAACTTGTCCAAAGCAGTATTTCCCAATAGATTTTTTGGCACATTCAACTGATTTTATATTCTTCTTCACTTTGGCTAAATGTAAACTAAACAAAGAGAAGTATGACTGGTTTGACACAAGTGAGTGACCAGAGTTGGTGTCTTCGTTGCACTGATCCTGTGTTATCACATGACAAACCAAAGCCTTCAAAGGGCAGGGATCCTTATGATTGAGAAACCACCCCTGGAATATCCCAATCAGTTCTAAAAACCTTTCATCTTCTACAAGTAGTTACGAAAGAAGGAGGTTTAACTTACTGTCTACCATCCCAGGAAGTAGAAATACCTAGTCTCTTGGAAAAATGTCTGTTACAAATCAACTTTTAAGCATATTTTTTTCTCTAAGTTGGGAAAACTCCAGCAGCTCCATTACCCTAGAATTAAAAAGAGTTTCCAATTTTTCTTAAAAATATGACAAATGAACAATGGTTCTGTTCCGTTTTTTTCAGCATCTGAATTAACTCTGTATGTAAGGGTACGCCTGGGAAAACAAGGGAGCTGAAATTCCCCATCATCCCAAAATCCAGAAATGTGATTTTTAAGTGAAAGTCACAGGTTCAAAAATTTCCTTTGGCCAGGGAATCATCTCTGTGTTCCAGCTGACCTTTTTTTCCCCCCTTTAGATCTTCTTAAAGTCACTAGAAATTTATACCTTGAGAGATATGTATCATTTTAAAAATGAAATCCCTTACCGGAACTCAGATACAAGGTCACTAAGGTTGCACTTTGACCTACTCTAGTGAATTGATCGATTGGGCTGACTGTACCATGCTGCTCTTCCCTGGTACTTCTTGAATTTCCTACACCAAGTGGTTATTTATACAGATTTAAATGTGAAAGCTGGTGGAAATCAGCTACGATTCCCAGGGCATGAAAGACTAGCTAAATGCTACATTTGAACATTTGAAGGTTTTGTTTGTCTACTAGCTTCACAAAGAAGATGGAAGAGAAATGGCAAAGAAAAATGGTAGATAAACGAAAAAGCTCTAAACTGGAAATGTCAAAGATAATCTAAGCCAAAGAGACATTCAAAAGCCAAGGGTGACATCATCACTTTTCACCTTACTATTGTATCAACAGACCCCATATACTGTTTAGTGGAATTACATTAAAATATGTTTATGTGATTTTAAAAGAACAAAATATTACTATTTCAATAGTTCATACTATTTCCCAAGGTACATATGTCTTCAGGGATTTTAGATTAGAATATGACATGTGCCTTACATATCTAAGCAAGGTAAAAACAATGTTCGCTTAATGACAAAATTGAGCAAATACACTGGGAACATGACATGCCCTAAAGTTTACTTATATTGAAAAGAAAAATAATCTGAGAACAAATGCTTTGGACAAATAGGAGAAATATATTCATAATCAAGTAGACACTCAACGGTGAGGCTAGAAATTGAATTTACAAACATACTCTGTGCCCTGTTTGTAATAAGTTCCAGAAGTCCCAGGTGTCCATCCTACATTTAGTATTTTTATTATAGTTTTTTTATTATTTTAATAAATGGAAATATTTTATATATAAAAGAAATTATAAATGAATGTGTGTGACCTGTTATAACAATATTGGTAGCACATGTTCAAGATAGAACAGAAATCATTTCAAATATGTTTAAACTCAAATTCTAGTTTTGAATAAATGGGCCCACAGCAAGGAAAACACATAATCAACAGGAAGATGTGGACAGTGGTAAGTCATTTTAGCTAGCCATGTATATCCCTTTTTCCTCCCTAGCCTCCCAAGCCCAATAGGTCTATGCTATACTATTCTATTATTCCCTGGGGAGGACTGGTGTTCTAATTTTTGTAGTTCACATGCAGCAAAGTCAAGCTTGAATCCACTTGACTTTTTCCCTTGGAGGAGCCAAGTCCCCTGTAACCAAGACAACTGATATTAGCACTGGTTACTTATATCACATTGGTGTGCTGTCCAATGTTATATTTTCAGCCATAATGAATATCTTTGATCACTTTAGAGCTCCAACCAATATTGAGAATCTTGAGAAGGCCTTTTCTAAGTGAGAAGGGATTCTTTCTCCTAGTGTCTCGTTTTAATTAAATAAAGTTTTTTTATTTTACAATAATTTTAGACTTGCAGTTGGAAGTTGGAAAGATAATACAGAGAATTCCAGTATACCCTCACTCATTATTAATAGCTTACTTTCCCACAGTACATTTGTCAGAGCTAGAGAAAAAAACAATATTGATACATTATTAACAAATCTCCAGATTTATTTGAATTTTACCAGTTTTTCCATTAATATTCTCTTTCTGTGTGAGACTTCACTCTAAGGCATCATATTTCATTTACTTGTCATATCGTGTCATGTCTTCCTTCTCTCCTCTGGTCTGTGACAGTTTCTTGCCATTTCTTTTTCATGACTTTGATAGTCTTGAGGAGTACTGGCCAGGTATCCTGTAGAATGTTCCCCAATCTTGGTTTGCCTGATATTTTTCAGAACTAGCCTGAGATCATAGATTTTGGGAAAGAAAGGTGGATAGAAACGCCCTCTCATTTCACCTTATCAGAGGAAATGTGATATCGACATCACCTCTAAATCACATAACCTTCATCATTTGGCTAAGTAGTGTTTGCCAGTTTTCTCCATTATAAAATTACATTTTCCCCTTTCCATAGTCTGTTAATTTGGAACTACTCACTAAGTCTAGACTACACTCAGGGAAGAAAGCGTTCTGCTTCCTGGAGGGGGGAGTATCTAACATATACTAAATGGAAGTCTTTTGTAAGTAAGATCTGTCTCTTATTTATTTATTTATTTATTCATCACTATTTCCATCAGTATACACTACATATGTTTACTTTGTACTTTGGGTTTTTCATTCTATGTTTATACACACACACACACAGAGAGAGAGAGAGAGAGAGAGAGAGAGAGAGATTTTCATCCACAGTTCCTAGTTCATAACTCCCATAACCTTTGTTACAGTCCTTTGTTATAATGTTGGGACACTTTAGGCCTCAGAAGCAGGCTTCAGGAGACAAAATCTTTCTCTCTGATCTCCTCTTGCCCTACTTTCACCTGCCCAAGGCAGAACTCTAATCTGATTGTGGGTCATAAGACCTGCATTCCAGAGAGGACCCTCTGCTTTGTATTCTAAAGGAAGGAAAGCCTCACAGAGAGACCAAGAGGAATCTAAACAGACAAGCCTCACTGTGTTTAGATAATGCACTTTCTGGCCAGCCACCAATGAAGTCTCCATAAAAGACCAAAGGACAGGGTTCAGGGGGCTTCCAGAGAGCTGAACACATGGAGGCTGACAGGAAGGTGAAGAAGAACTCATCCATGAGCTGGGAGGGTGGTGCACCCCAATTCCATGGGACAGAAGGTCCTGCACTCGGGACCCCGTCGACCTTACCTTGTATCTCTCTTCATCTATTTATTCATATCCTTTAAAATATTCTTCTTAATAAAGCAGTAAACATAAGTAAGTGTTTCCCCCACTTCTGTGAGCCACTCTAGCAAGTTAATCAAACCCAAACAGGGGTCATGGGGAACCCAACTTGAAACCATCTGGTCAGAAGTTCCAGAGGCCTGGCTTGTGACTGGTGTTTGTGGTAGACAGCAGGGAACAGTCTTAGGGACTGAGCCTTCAACCTGTGGGATCAGATACCACCTCCACATAGATGGAGATCGTGTCAGAACTGAATTGGAGGACACCTGGCTGGCATCTGCTGCTTGGCGTGTGGGGAAAACTACCCGCACACACATTTGGTCACAGAAGTCTTCTGTGTTGATTGCTGCGGTGTTGTGCCAGCAAAGGAAAAACACGGTTTGAGGAGTTTTATCCTACACTGGGTTATAATCTAACTCTATGTTATCTATTTTGTTACTGAAATTGTTCCAGGTCTTTCAGGTTGACTGCTGTGTTACTTTGATGTGACCTCATTCTACTACTCAACTTACTCAATTTCTTTGGTTTAATCTTTTGCATAGCAAATCATCAAACATGCTGTATACTTTGCTCATTTATCTTTTTATTGTCCAGGTTTCCCTTTGAGAATGTAAGCTGCTAAAAGCAACATTTTTCCTCTTGTGTTCATTTCTGTATCCTTAATTCCTAGAACACTGCCATTTGTAGAAACTCAAAAATGTATGTTGAATAAGTTTTTTTCCTCTTGGTTATTTCAAGATCTCAATTCAGTCATTTCAAGGTTCTGAGCCTTCCTCCCTTTTCCCTGGGGGCTGCATTTTTGTTCTAGATGGGCATATGTAGAGTCACGGCAACAGGGGGAAGGGTACCTGGTCCATAGTTGTCAGACACAAGAGTCATAAGGCAAGAGGAAGTAAATAAGAAATATCTGTGCACTCACTATGATTTCCAGTTGAATAGTCCATGCACTTTGCAGCCTCCTCATCCCTGCTGTGTTGTCCTTTTGGATTTTCTCACTCTTTGCCCCCACTCCCAACACCATCTCAGAGACAGGGAATGCTCTGCTGCCTAAACCCTGGCAGCTGCCTGCAAGTCTATTTGCTTGCAGACGCCACACTGGCACTGCCGAGCCACCACACCTGCCCCTAGCAAGCCAGTGGATTCACAGAGAAGCTGACAGTCTCCTTGGGCAACGCTTGAAAAGGAGTCCAGACACATTTTTTTCTGTAGGATCTTCTATAGGATCTTTATGTAGGATTGTGATCACCTTTGCTGTCTTGAAGCAAGGAGAGTTGGCACATAATCAACTCTGGAAGTTTCTTTTCCTCATCTTCCATGCAGAAAAGGGTTTTATATCTCTGCCTGGGGGAGGCAGGGGTGGGTGGTAGTATTATCTCACATTTGTGGTTAATGGATCAACTTTAGCAAAGATTTCCTTTGATGTTTGATGCTGAAAGTGAAGATTATGGAATTAAAAAATAAAATAAAAATCTTTTTTTCTCTAAAAAAGCTCTTACAAACCAAAAGCACCCAGGCTTTCAAGATACAGTTCTACCATTGATTTTTCAGTGTATTTAGAAATGTAAATAACTTTTTCTTCTTTCCGTACTCTTCTGTGTGTGGCCATGCCCAGGGCAAATGAATGTCTTGAAGGGCATTGGCTGGGTGAGGGAGTAGACAGGGACGGAGCGGAGTGTAGGAAGGTGGAGCAAACCCAGGTCCACAAACCCACCCTAATAGCTCCAGAATGTGTTCTGCTGCCCAGAATATGCTGCTGGAAGTTTTATAAAATCTCAGAAATGCAGGCCTAGCAGACCTAACTTGTCTCTAAACAAAGCCCTCAGACAGCTTCTTGGACCACACCTGGAGTCAGGAGATGGGTGCAAACCTGGCCATGGCTGACTTGCTGAAGGGCATGACAGCCGGTAAATGGCTTCATTGGTTTATCTCAGGAAAAGCTGTAGCAACAAAAACGTGATCTTTCAGGAATTAAGTGCTCTGGAGTAGCGGTCTTCAAAGAGGAGGCACACAGTGCAGGAGTTCTAAAAAATATACTACAAAACTATATTATGATTATTTCTAATTCTGTTATTATTATTATTATTACTATTTTCCAACACGGAGTCTCACTCTGTTGCCCAGGCTGGAGTGCGACAGCATGATCTCCACTCACTGCCACCTCCACACCCCATCCCCTCTCCCCGGGTTCAAGCAATTCTTCTGCCTCAGCCTCTGGAGTAGCTGGGATTACAGGCGCCTCCCCACCACATCCAGCTAATTTTTGTATTTTTAGTAGAGACAGGGTTTTTTGCTATGTTATCCAGGCTGTTCTCAACCTCCTGACCTCATGATCCACCTGCCTCGGCCTCCAGAAGTCCTGGGATTACAGGCATGAGCCACCATACCTGGCCACTATTATTATTATTTCTAATTCTATTCTATCTAAGGAAAAATAATAAAATAGTTAACCTTCACTATTATTTTGTGTATCAATTTGCCCTGGCACGCTGCCTTGTTCTGTCTGTCCAGTAGCCATGAGCACATTGAATTCCTAGTGTCTTGAGGGAAGGTGGGAGAATCATGAGGTCAGCAGTGGTGCCTGAGTTGTTCATTTGCCTCCGGCATATTGTAATATATTGTCATTAATTTGTGCTTGATAGAGCACCCAGGTTCATCTGAAATGAAATTTGCTGATGTGGCTGTTCAATAAGAAAATCATCCCTGGAAATTAATGTATCAACCATCACAGAAAGCGAACTTGAGTCTCGAACAAATGAATAAATCCTAAGGTTTTACTTGACTAATACTGCAGTCACTTTCCACTGTATTATGTTGTCTCGTTTTAGCTAAATGAACCCTCAAATGTTGGGCAAGTGAGTTGAAGGAGTTGCCACAAAGCAAACCCAGATCAAAGATGACACTAATACGGCAAGCAGGAGTCAATTAGGAAATGGCAGTGGTGACACTTCGAAGAGAGCTCTGACTCAGCTGCACACACACAAAAACAAGCAGAATCTCATCCAGAGGCTCCCAGACTTTCACAGTTCAATATGTTCTTGGTGTGTTGGCAGCTTTTTCATAGCACCCCTAAACAAAAAAATTTAAAATACTCAAGAGTTTCATTTATTAAGGAGTTAAGTTCAAAGAACTTGCTAAAACTTTACTTCTTAACAACTAAGTAGCCATTGGAAAAAAAATACACATAAATTGGAAAAAAATTATTTTCTTCTTTAACAATGACACGTACTTACTAATAGGATATATGCACCTGTTGGGGACTGCACAGCTTCTCAAACCTTAGAATCAAATTGGACACACGACCTCCATTTTCTGTTCTACACTGACTTCCAGAGGCACTTGCTTTTTATCCCAACAACCACAAACACCTAACGCTGCAAATACATGCCATCACTGATATTATTAAAGTGCCACCTAATGTTGAAATGGGAAATACCTTGTGCCAGCAGTTCATTGCCTGTCAACAGATGTTGAGTATTGTTTTGTTTCACTCAAACATTTAAATAGCTCACTGAACCCCTATGGGTTTGCTGTAGCACCCTTAAAAAATGCCTGGGTCCAAGTCTAGGGCAGAAATATATAAGATAAGAGTAGAAAATCTTCTCATACCAAATCGGTGTGGGGGTGGGAGATCTATTAAAGACTGCTAGAGTCATATCAAAGTATGGCATGGAGAGGGCTTTTCTAAGATGTTAAATCCAAAATTATAACAGAAAATAGTGAAATTTGATCACATACAAATTTTAAACTTTTGTAGGAAAAGAAATATCACCAAAAAAGTTAAAATATAAACAATCAATTGGAGAAAGATATTTGTAACACATCAGAAAATGAGGTAATTTCTTTAACATTTAAAGAACTCATAAATCAGTATTTAAAAACCACTCCAATAAAAAATGTATGAAGTCATGAAGCATCAGTTACCAGAAAAACAATTACAAGATCTATTGCAGCTTTCTTCATAATAAACAAATTCTGAAAATACATGTTTATTGATTATCAAAAACGAGGGGAATATATAGATTAAAATAAAATTAAAATATATATCAATCAGTTACATTGTGTGGACACTATTTGATCATGATTCAAATTTAAAAATTTAAAAAAAAAGCATTTATAAAATACTGGAAATTTGAGCATTGACTGAATATCCAATGATGATAAAAAATTTGTGTTAATTCTTTTGGTCTGATATCACTGATGTTTTTAAAAGCACCTATCTTTTTGAGAGTCATGCTGAAGTACTTACAGATAAAAGTATACGATGTCTGAGATTTCCTTCAAAATAAATGAGAGAAAAGCATAGAAGATATTTATGGCCAAGTATTGATAGTGGAGCTAGATGTTGAGTATATGATTCATAATATTACTCTGTCTACTTGTTATTGTATATTCAAAATTCTCCTAATAAAATGAAACTTTCTGTTTTGTAAATAAATGCCATAGAGGAGACAGTGTAGTCTGATATAATTTTAGGAGTGAAAGCTTCAGAGTCAACTATCTAAATTCAAATTTAAGCTTCATGGAACAATTATTACCTGAGCAGACATTTCTCCAGTTTTCTGATCTGCAAATTGGAGAAAATAATACTCGCTTCATTAGATTATCATAAATATCACTTTGAGATAAAATCCAAAAATTGGCCAACATAATGCCAGTGACTTTGATTTCAGAAAATCATGACTTACAAGTAATTCCTTTCATTACATACGTTATTAGTTGTAATTGTTTCCCATGCCATACCTATCAGTACAAGGAAGTAGTCTTATCAGAATCTCAAAACAGGAGGTGATGTTTGAACAATTCCACGTGGAGATTCTGGTACACTTGCCATAAGGAATCATGCTCCTGCATGAGACCATTACTCAAGCTGTTTTATGGAAAGGCCCAAATGGCAAGAAGCCATTTGCCATCTATGTAAGTGAGCCACTCTGCAAGTGGATTATCCGGCCCCAGCTAAATCTTCACATGGCTGCTTCCCCAGTGAACAAGTGACTCAACCTCAGGAGAAATGCTGTACCAGAACCATCCAGTCAAGTCACATTCATGGTCCACAAAAATAATAAATGCTTATTGTTATTTACAGCCACAAATTGCCCCAACAAAAATGTTGGGGGAATTGATTACACAAAACTAATACACATATAAAGATATGTGAAAATTAAAATTCACCTATAGCCGAGCATGGTGGCTCACGCCTGTAATCCCAGCACTTTGGGAGGCCAAGGTGGGCGGATTACTTGAGGTTGGGAGTTCGAGACCAGCCTGGCCAACATGGAAAAACTCCGTCTCTACTAAAAATACAAAATTAGAGGGGCATGGTAGTGCATGCCTGTAATCCCAGCCACTCGGGAGGCTGAGGCAGGAGAATCGCTTGAATGCAGGAGGCAGAGGTTTCAGTGAACAGAGATCCCACCATTGCACTCCAGCCTGGGCAACAAAAGCGAAACTCCATCTCAAAAAATAAACAAATAAAAATAAAATTCAGCTATAAAATGCTACCTTGTTTTGCAAAATTCTCGGAAAAATATTCTGAAATAAACTTCAAAGAAATTCCTTGACAAAATCAGTACTCTTCATGGTAAATATATGGACTAATCAATACAGCACAGTAACTGTTGGCCCCCAAAATCTTTCTTTTTGGGGATATATAATTCACTTGTTTGAAAACATAGTATATTCTTGAAAAATGAATGTTTGGTTAGAAACGATCCAATGTAAAGCATAAGATGTAAAATGGATTGTCATCAGCAAATTGCTCCCATGGCATGTGTATTTTTGGTTTGCAGTTAATACTTTTTTCTCAGGTGCTCCGAGTATTTTTATTGGAACCATTTGGCAATATTATTTTCAAACATGTATTGGAAGTTCCAGTATGGAACTTTGCATGGTGCTATGCAAATAAGGTCAGGGGTGGTTGGAGCTATAAACGATAATTGATGAAGACTTTAGTTGAACAGAAGGTCTTCTATTTGCCAAGCACTGTGCTACATGTTTGAAACAGAAAACTCATTCATGTGTGGATTTAAAAACAAACTCAGAGTCTGAGAATTCTTTTCCAGTAATTAAATGTTTGAAATAAGGGACTGATCAATTCAAGAAAGATGGGAGGAGAACCAGAATGAAAATCATCGGTCACAGAGAACTAAAACAATTAAAGAAAAGAAAGAGAAGGCCAAGCAAGAGTTGTAAGACTTGCCCAGTGAAAAGAGACTGAGAGTTCAGTTAATTACATCACAATGTATATTACTTTTAGATTTTCTGTAATGTAATTATTATATTAATTGTTCGGTAAACTCAACTCTCAATTACCTCTCATTCTGTGGGGTGAGTTCTATCATTCCCAGCACTTTTAATAATGATCTAAACTGCTGGGAAAATATTTACACAGAAATATACATAATAAGTCACAGGATATTTAAGTTTTTAAACCTTTAGAATTAAAAAAGAACTATTTAGTAAATGAACCTATCCTAAACCCACTAATTCCTGTTCTAAGAAGATACTTTGGAGAAAAAGCTTGCACACATTAACATGAATACATGTAAAGAACACCCTTTGCTCTATTGTTTATAACAGGTGATATTAGAAACACTAATGAGACAGTAAAGCATGGTTTGTTTCATTACTCTTTATTCCAACACTTAACTAGTTGTTCTTGTTCTGTTTATTTTCCAATTATCTTTAGATTCTATTTGTCTAGATCCAGGGGAAAAATTCATTGGCAGTTTGGCAGGGTGGTGGAAGAAAGCCTTAAATTTACATATTAACTTGAGAATTGACATTTCTGTGGGGTTAAGCCATTCTATCCAAGAACATAGAATGTCACTGCACTTGCTTAAGTTTTCTCTCTTTTGTTTTTGTGTTTATCTTGCTGTGTGTGTTTTTTTTTCCCATGGAGTTCATAAAGCCATCTCTCTTTTACTGTCAGACCAGTGGTGTGGGTGGGGTTGAGACTAATTTGATTGAGCAGAAAGAGAAGGTATATGACCAGGGTTCTGTTGATGAGAATAACAGTACCGGATTCAGGAATGGATATACATCCCAATCTGAACCAATAAGCATCAACTTAAGAACTGTTTCTGGACATAGTAGAAAAGAAAGATACTTCTGCTGATGTTGCTAAGGTGGTAGAATATAAGCCTTCAGCTGTTTGGAAAGACCCTGAAAACAAAGCCAATACCAAGAAAAAGCAAGTCAAGTTACGGAATGAGTCCGGTTCTTGATAGCAATCTTTGCACAGAATGATCCAGCTTTGCCTGATCATGTACCCTGGAGTCAATGTTTTATTTTCTTTGTTTAAGCTAGTACAAGTTGAATTTTTACTGCTTATCACTGAACAAGGAAACATGACTAATATAATATTTTGTATTATTGTCATAGAATCGTTTCTGTCTCCTACCAGGGTCACTCTCCTCTCACTTCATCAGGATCAAAGTCTTGAAGTAGGGGGAGGATATAGTAGAAAATATCCAAGTCCCTTTCTTTCATAAGCAGAGCTCATACAAGCAGTCCACACCTGTCACTTTCTCTGGAAACTCTTTTGCCTATAGCTGGATGAGAGGATCTCTGCTTAGGGTCATGCAATTAATCTTATAGTAAGGATTTCCATTCAGGAAGACATAGCCTTTCTGGATCTCTCTTTCTACCTATTAGACACCGTTCCATATGCATAAGACTCCTGATAACAGTGGTTCTGATATGTCCCTTTTTTTTCTGAACATAAAGATCAGCCTCCTAGCTATTGCTTTACAAAGCAGAGATATGCTTTCTAACTAATTAAACACATATAAAGGACAGAAAGTATGAACCTGGACCTACTGTTTCTAAGCAGTTTAAATATGTGCAACCAAAAGCTACAAGATATCTTTAATATACCTGTTCTCATTTCGCATATTCTGCTGCTTATTGCTTGAACCACAGAACACAAAGAGCCCAGCAATACAACAAACCCAGCAAATGTGCAGTACACCATCTCACAGCAGGGGCCTGAGCATCTCACAGCATGTGGCTCTGCCTCTCAATGATGTGAAAAGCCTGTCACAGACTCACTTTCCAGCTGATGCTGCAGCCTCCTTACACTCTGGATAAGCAATTTCTATCCCGTTATTCTCTCACACAGATTTCTGAAATGGTTAATATGAATTTGGCTCAAGCTTACCATCTGAAACCTCCGAATAAATGACATTTCTATCCCTGGAAATATAAAATAAATTTGTACATGTGTTTGAGGATTTTGCTTTAAATATTATGCTACATATTCCAGCTACATTGTGCCTCTTGGCAATTAATAGTCTTGTTTCTCTTCATTCTAAAATGGATGTTATGTTTATATAACATATCAGAATCTCTAGAAAACTGTAAATCATTACTTACTTTCATCATTTCCTCCTCTTTCATTATAAAGCATTTGTTATGTACTACTAGACATTTTGAATTGTGCACTAGTAATTCCTTCTTTGTTCCATTCCTCCTCCTTATTTCCCTCCCTTTTTCATTACCACCCTCTTGTCCTTCCTTTTATTGTGCAAGGTCCTTTGCTAGGCCCTGGATTAATTTTCTGCATGTATGTATGTATATATGTATTTTGTTAATAGAATTAAATTAATCTGTTACAGGTCCATTGACTTGACCCTGAGGTGTGTTTACTGAGGGGTTTAGGATATTTCCATATATGTAAAGGAACAGTGGAGCAGGCAAGGCAAGATTCTATTTGCAGCAGGAAAAATAATTACTTTCCAGAGGAAAAAAATAAACCCATCCTAAGGGAAGAAAGAGTCAATGTGTGCATTTTGGTTGTAGGAGTAGGGGGCAGTGAGTCCTAGACAAAGGGGCTACAGTAAGAATGAGAAATGCTGGAACAGCAGACATTTGGAGGAGCAGAGTGGTTAGCATTGCAGACATCAGCCTCAGCAGCATCAGAATATGGCACCCTCAGTACATATTATGTATGCTCTTACAGCCCTGGCTGCCTTCAGCCCAGACTTAGGGCCAGACCCAGCTGCCCACTAGCACCCTGTGGCAAGCAGGAACATAGGTCCTTGGAACCACCACCAAGAGAACCAACCAACTCTGACAGCCATCAGTGGGTACTCCCAGAGCCATTGCCATCTGGGGCTCCAGCAGCAACAGTAATTATCACAATATCCAGGGACTAGAGGGAAATCTCTCTCAGTACTCATTCTTTGAAGCTGAGAAGAACAGGATTGTGCCTATCATCTAACACAGTACCTGACACATAGTAGGTATACATTAAATATTTATGGAATGAATGAATGAACTAGAAAATATCCACATCACCGGATATACCTTTTCAACTATTTGAATACATCCCAAAAGTGGCCTTTAAAAATTTATAAAGGGAATGTTTGTGAACACTTAAATTTCCAATCAAGATTACTAAGAGAAATCTCAAGGAAGCAGAATGGGCATTTGATCGTAAGTAGAATCCTAATCAAGCATATTAGACCTGAATTTGGAAGAAAAACCACATGAATAGAAGATGATCAGCCACAGAAGCAGGGGGAAAAAACAGGATCCCAGAGGAAGAAAATGTTGGCAAGTAATTATGCGACTGTTGCCTACAGGAAAAGAAATTTTGCTTAAGCACTAACATTTTGAATTTCTAGGCAACACCATCCCTAGAGCTCCTCAATCTGTTTTAGCAGGGAGACACTTCTTGAATCAAATCAGTCCTAATGTTTGGAGTCCTTGCTCACCAAACTTCTGCCAGTCCAGGCATTCTCATCTCTTGACAGTTGTACTGCTCTCTAAAATTTAACAAATGAGTTCATAGGAGACAAGCCTCTGAGAGCTAAGTTAATGCCAGACCCCACCAAAGAGATAGCCCTGTCTCAGTATGCTGATGGAAGGAGACTTCTGAGCTCTAGGGCTGAGGACCAGCTACACCCTGATGGTGGTGTCACTTCCAGGATGAATGCCACAAGCTACGGACAGTGGCTGGTGACTGGCTAGCCTCCCTGGAGTTACCACTCTGCTTTACCCTGCAGTTTGTTAGCATCGCCTGTCCTGAAAGAGAGGAGCTGAGGAGAGGAAGAAAATGGCAGATACCACTTGGAATTAGTGGTTTGTCATGAATACAAAAACTCTGGAGTCCCCCAGAAGGCTCTGAAGAATTTTTAATCCTCTGGATTTATCTACAGAGCAAATAGAAGCAGGACCAGAAAAAAAAGAATCCATTTTGTGTCTGTCATTGTGACTATATTTTGTTGGGCCAATGTCTCTGGCAAACTTTGTTTATACCACATTTATCACAAACCTAATTACACTCAAAGTCACTTACTATTGGTTTTTATGCATTCCACCCAGTCACCAATTGTCTCCAAATTACCAAGTTTGTCTTGCCTGTTGATTATCTTGGTGTCGCTAAAGGATTTGACATTGTAGTTCACCAGTTCTCTTCTCTCACTAGGCACAATAATGTGGCAATATTAGACCTCACTTCCTATCTACTCCAGTCCCTCCCTCACTAGTTCCCACTTCTCCTCCTGATCCTAAGTCGCTTTTCAGTCTTCAGATCTCTAATCTCCGTCTTTTCCCCCAGCAAGTTCCAACCCATTCTGACTACTCAAAACATACTCAATTAATACTTACACATTGAGCAGCTCCTCTGTGGCGTTCTACCATCTCCATCCGTTACTCAAGCCCATCCTCAACTGCTGTCCTGAACTTTAGATGCATGTCCATAACGGAATTGCCGGACATATACACTCTGATGGCCTACCATCACCTCCATCAAAGCATAGTACAGCATTTTTGCTTTCTCACAAATCAAAATAGCCTAAACACAGATGACAATTATTGACTCAAGCCCAGATATAGAGTGGATTTCAGGATTCTGGCTTCTTTTCTATCTCTCTCAGCTCTGCTGTCTTCTATGGGTTGTATTAATTATCAGGCAGGCTTTTTCATGGTAAGATAATCGTTGCTGTAGTGCCAGGACTCAACTGTGCATCTCAGATGACACAAGAGAACCTCTTTTCTACAGCCACTGAACAGAAGCTAACGGTTTTATTCTGACTGATAAATTGGGGTCACTACCGACCCCAATTCATAGATGTATGATCAGCTGTGATCTGAGTAATGCTATGAGCTGTTGGTTTAGGGCATGGCTACAGGCTCATTCCTGAACTAGTTACTCTGGCAGGGGAATGTGATTATCATGAGTAGCTTAGGCCAAGCAGAGCCTGTCTAGAGCCAGAGCTGTGGTCAGCCCCACCAAGAATGTGGCTTCTAAATAGTGGAAGAATGTGGAATGGACACTGGGAAGAAACCAGTAGTTTTAACTATATCTTGTTTATTTGGAACCCAGTGAAAAGGAAGAAATCTCTATAGCCAAGTTTCCCAGACAGCTAAGGGTTCATTTCGTATGTTTTTTAACCAGTTTGAACAATACAGTTAAAAAGCATATTTTTTATATTTCTGACTTTTAAAATATAATTTAACCATTTAATGACAATTTGAGGTCATCAAGATATAAGTGTATTATTACACCGATTATAATGCAGTAACTGACCTCAGGATTCCTGAGTTGTGCGTTGCTGTGTCCATTAAACGACTCCAGAACACTCTGCACTTTAAAAAATTATATCGACGTTTTATGACTGTTCTTTTTCTTCCCTTTCTCCAAATTGCTACTTCTAATCTATAGTGGTATTGGGAACCAGATAATAAAGCTTTTAAAATTTCATAAAATTTAAAGTAGAAATGAAATTGCCTAAGAAGAAATATGCCAAAGTGCAAACTGTGCAGGCAAATGCATATTGCCTCTGCATAGGAGCATTAGCAGTTTTTGTTTGTTTGTTTGTTTCTTTGCTTCTATAGTGATTAAGAATAACTTTATGATTAAACACACATACACAAATGAGCAAATGAAGTAAGTAGGATTTGTGTGGTGCCTTCAAGTTCCCCAAGTAGAAAAATGTTCCAGCTATTAATTCTTGCAGACTATGACAACTCTCCTAGCAAACTGGAGGCCTTGTTTTTGGATTTGTGGTTGCCTGGTATGTTAAGAGTTAGAGAGCAGAAGACGTCATGGAAAAGCCAGAACATATCAGGAGGAAGGTCAGCTGCCTATCTACCGTGAGGCCTTAGCAGGGAGCCTTGACCCGGTAGATCACCCCCAGGCAGAGACTAGACTTCAGTCTTATAAAAAGGGAAATTCAGTCTTGCCTGCACCCTAAGGTTGGACAGATGGTGAGGATGATGACTCAGCACTGTGAAAATTCAGAAGTGACAATTTAATAACAGATAATGTAAAGGAATGTGCTACTCACAAGGAATTTTTCTTCTGCCTTGGAAACTGTATAAGTTACCAAAGTATAATTAGAAGGTAAATTTGGTTAGGATAAAATTAGAACAAATGATGAAGTGGCATAATGTTAAAATAGACTGGTGCCTCCATCTATCAACACACTGGGCCACATATGGAAATCACACCAGACCTAAGCCTCATGCCACTAAACAGTGCTTTTGTGGAACTGCCAAATGTTGTCTCCATGACTCACCATTTTCTTTATTTCATTACCAAACAATTCCTTAAGGAGCCATTTTTTCTTTAGATACGTTAAGACAATCCCAGGCTATGGATAAAGGTCGTTGTTCTTAAAGTTACTTTTCATACTTCCCTTTATAACTAGAGCAGTTTCTGAGTTCCAGGGCAACCTCATGGTTATACCCCACTCTACATACTACATTCAGCTTCTAACAGAGCTGATAGCCAAACAGAAAAGGGCTCAAATACACATAAAACTAAACTCATTATCTTCTCTGCAGCTCATCCACTGAACAAAAGCAGAATCCCAAACAAACTTTTCAAAACATCACTGTATGTTTATCTTTTACCCTTCTCTTTCTGTTGGTGCCCATATTCTTGTGGAGGTCAAGTCTTATTTATTCTTCCTTCTCCATGTCTCCCCCATCCAACATTTTCTTTTCACTCCCATTGCCCTACTTCTTTATCTCAATTTGAAATATTGCAATGGCCCAATAGCAGGCATCTGTCTCTTCCCTTTTACTCTCATCAGCATATTATTGCCCTATTAATGTTCTAGAAACTTTTTTATTCAAAACTTTAAACAGCTCCCCATTATGCAAAGAATCACATGCAAATGCCTTGGACCAGTGCTCAAAGCCCTGCCACATGTGGCCTTCATGTTATGTTTTGGTTTTACCTTCTGTGACCCCTCCACATGGGCACCCTGTTATCAGCCTTTGTAAAATCACTATGGATAAATGAAAAAATCAAATATAAGCAATGGTTATGTTTTGCAATGTAAACCTATAGGAAAGAACTCTTCAAAATTAATACCAATAGATACAGTATACAGATTTTCATTTTCATAGCCCATTTGGATTTTTTTTTAATTTTCTGCATTGACTTTAATAGACACATGTATACATTTATAGAGCATGGTTGGTTATCAGGTAATCTACAGGTATCTATGGTTTCAGTCATGGTTTAGAAAGAAACCTGAAACTGTCCAGTGTAGGCCTTCATCCAATGACATCAGACAGGCATCACATAACTTACATTAACTTGGGTCTACCACCATTCAGAAAGATCATAGAAGATAAATAACTCTGACATTTGACTTGGCAGAAACCTGCTTATTCCTCATACAGGGTGTAGCCTTGAGGAGTAGATGTGGCCACCTTTCAAAAGGACCCAATACAAAAATGATTTGAACAATAAAAGAAATATATTGACGTGTTTAACTCAGAAGTCCAGGCAAGGTTGGTTTTCAAGTGTTCAAATATGGTCTTTGGGAAGCTCCTCTGTATCTTAGCTCTTCACTTCTCCATGCCTCATTCCCCAGGAGAATTTTTCTATATGGGAGCAAAGATGGTCAACAAGGTTAGCATTCCCTGAGGATGCTAAGGTGTAAAGGATGACATCACTTTCCTAATCAGTCAGTAAACATCCTACAGTGGGTTCTCATTGGCCCAGCTCAAGTCACATACCTATTACGGAGCCAATCACTGCGTCAAGCGGTGAAGTTCAGTATGATATTTTTATTTCCCAGGACCTTCTCATATACTTTTGCTCCCTTCTGAAGCCAGAGGATGAGATTAACCCCATTGAACTACGTGGACTGAGAAAGGGAGCAAAGTGTTTCTCCAAAAGAAAACCAAGGTGCTGTTATCAGAAGAAGAGAGAACAGAGAAAATAAAACAAAAGAGTGAATAGTAGGGACAGCTTCTTGCATTTGTGGACATGCCTATTACCTCTTACTATGATACGTTCATTAATGACACCCATAACTTTACATTAAAATTTTAAAATAAACTTTGGCAATATGCATCAATATTTTTACATATACTTAGGCCAGCAATCTTATTTCTAGAAATAATAATAATAGCTGTGCTAATTAAGTGCTCTATTATGTGGCCAACACTGGCCTAAGCAATTTGCATAGGTTATTCCATTTAATACAGAACAACGCTAAGATGCAAGTGATATTGTCTCCATTTTTGAGCTCAAGAAATTAACCTTAGAGAGTTTAAGTGATTTATGCAAGGTTGCACAGCTAGTTTAGGCAAAGCCAAAACTCAGCCTCCAAAGTCTTAGCCACGATTAGTTACTTTTTTCAGACGTCTCAGTGGCAATATAGTCTCATCGATTTACTCTAAGAAAAAATACTATAGGTGAGAAAAGATGTACATCCCAGGATGTTATTTATAAGTATTTGTTCACAAAACTCAAGTGTGAACTAAAGTATCAATAAATTATGTCAACCTACATATGTCCCCTCATTATCAGTAAATACATACTAGGTTCCTTCTTTATAAAATGATAAAAAATTAATGACTTTTTTTGTAAGGCTATGAAATTGCAAGTTTGTTCAAACCAGCTGCCTAAGCTACAAAAGCATTCACAGTCAAGGTTAATCAAACACAATAGGGCCTTGTGCATTGTTTCAAATCTATCACAATGTTAGCTTATTATTTAGGGAAAAAAAATGAATACTTAATCTGTACAATCACTCAAAACAAATCTCTATATGTATTATCTGTCTTCTATCACACCAAAGGGAGATTTAGGCTAAATTAATTAACCTTGATGATGCTCAACCCTGGAATATTCCATCAAATGGGAACATGATTGGCTTGAGAGACCAGAGAGCTGATGACTTTAACCACTCAACCTAACATGGAAAGCTTCGATCGACAGTCAGAAACCTACACTCTGCCATAGTCCCCAACTCAGGGCAAAAGACAGACAAAGCAGGACAGCAGCACCAGCCTTGAAGCTAATAAGGAGCTTAGATCACTAGGAAGGACAGCTGGAAAAATAGCCGTACCGCTCTAGACTTCTGATACTACTTAGGCTGGGTGTGGGGAAAAGGAACCTCAAAGTGTATATATAGCTAATTCATTACTGCCACTTTTTTAAAAAGATGAATATTAGTGTAAACAAGATAAAGTTCTTACTGGACTTCTTTTTTTTTTCTTTTAACCTTTTGCAGTACTTAGAAAGATCAATTAGTTTACAATCAGGCTCTTTCCATCATGCCTCCATTTCTCATTACCTTCAAGAATGTATCCTCAGCAAATATAGACCTAAAGCATGCCTGAAAAGCACATAAAGGAGAAGCTCATTTGCACAAGAGTAATAATTTAGTCCTGTTCACTTCTAATTTGCATAATCCCCTTTCCTTTCTCCCTTCATAACTGTCTTTGATATTTTTTCTCCAAATGACATGGGCTGGGAGAAAAAATTAAGCAAGCATCAAAGTTCTGGTGCCTGTGTTCTCAGCTATTACATTAATCTTTAAGATTTTCTTTCCTGTTTATTAAAACCAGTGACTCATCCAACTTTACACATAAATCCATATCAAAGTTAATTAGAATCTCGGAAGTCTAATGTTTGTCTCTGCCTTTATTAATTCCTGGAAGCTTGAAGCAAGGCTCTTGTGTGATTGTGGAAGAAAAGACAGAAGCCAGTAGACATGACCTGCCAGTGATTAACCAGCAGTGTTTGCATGGCAGGTTTCAGAACTGTGCCCAGACCCCCTCGGTGCAAGGAAGGACCAGACCTCTAAGCAGCCCAGCTGTCAGGTCAGCCTCCTCTGGAATTGGGATTAGCCCTGTCCCCAACCTAAAACAGGGAAGATGGAGAGGTAAGAAGTAAACAATGAAGAATAGAGTCCTGCTTGCTGACTTCTTTTTCTCTCCCTCCTCCATAATCAGAAAAGCAGCCAATTCTTATAAATTAACTTTCTCTCGTTTCATCATGAAAAGATTAAAAAAATGTATATCACACAAATTTGAAAAACTTCTTCTGGAGCAGGAAAAAGAAAGTGCAGGAAATAATGTGGGTGCAAGGTGGAAATCATCGTGCAGCAAGACATTTTTACATTTGGTTTTCTCAAAGTATACCTGGACACAAATGTAGGCAAAGATACATGAGTAGGACAGGGGATTAGGCCTAATACACTTAGTGAGAAACTGCCAGCAACAGCTCCAGCACCCGGGATTTTATTGCATATTGATTTTGCTTTAGGAGGTTTGTGTGGAAATCACATACACTTACGAAACCAATTTTCTTCTCTGAAACTGCTCTTGAAAACGTTGGAGAATCTTCCAATGAATTTTTTCTTATTTTAAAACATTAGTTACATTAATAACATTCCAAAATCTGAAGAAAATGCAACAAGAAAGCCAAGAAACTCATGCTTATACCACGCGAGAGGCTAAAATCACCCACAGATAAGACAAGTTAGAGTTTTAGAGCATAATAAATTTATTTTGCATGAACATGTTTGAGACTACTTTTTATGAAGTCGTTTAATTCCACGGATGTGTAAGGAGATAATTTCAAGCCCCAGAAAAACGTAAAACCAAAAAAGTTAATACTGAGTTTAACTCACCATGGAAGGCTCCTTCAGGCACTCCAGCTCCCTGCAAAATATTCATCCAACCCGTGAGTTCCAGGAGCCCTTCACAATCCAGGGGGCCCCCACTTTTCTGCATGTGCACCCCTGCCTGCTCCGAGCTCAGGAGTAGCCCTGCTGCTCTTACAGGCCTAGCAGTAAACACACAAGCTGGCAACCTCCTGAACCCTCAGCTGAATCTAGCAGGGCAAGGGGTTGAATAATGTCTCCTTTGGTTCCAGGTGTTTGAGCCTGTGTGCAAGGAATCTCAGAGCGACCTTGGGCTCTACTGTGTTACACAGGTTACTGAGTCAGCCCTTTCTCTTTATCCCTAAAGCACTCTCCTTCCTCAGGACCCAGCCAGCAAGCAGGGCTAAGGATGGACTCTGGGAACAGTCACTGCATTGTACTCAATGCCTCCTCTTGTCCTGTTAAGGAAGGCTTTGTTCTGGGTCAAGTTCCACATGCCCAGATCCTTTTCTCCCAGGATATTTCTCACCCTTTCCCACCACCTTCCTCTCCTACTCAAATCACATCTATTGGGCAGTCTCACCAGTGGGCCCTGCAAGGCCAGATGCAAACAAGGTGAAGTCCCTACTGGACTTCATTTTTGGTTTTTTTCCTTTTAACCTTTTGTAATACTTAGAAAGATCTGTTCGTTTATGATCAGCCTCCAGCAATGGGCCTAGCTAGACTTCTCTTCCTAGGAAGCTCTTCTGCCTCCAATCAACAATAAACACAGACAAGCCTGAAACCCTAGGTGTGTTGATAATCCCAAGGAAGGATCCAGAAAAAGAACAGGAAGGTAACAGGCAGCACCGAGAGCACTTTCACTCCTACTGAGCAGCAGCCACTAGATTGCTTTGGATCAATGGGTGCTTCATGCCATTTCACAGCACGGCTAAAACGTAGGGATGGGGCTCTGCATAGACGTCTCAAATGTGGTAAACAATTTGTCATGTAAGAGCAAGTAAAGCCAGACCTATGCTTCAGAATTTACATAGCCAAGTTCATGTTCTCTGACAGCTCCATCACATTTCTGCTCCTACACACTACTGCTTATTCCCTTTGGGACACTACCGAGAGTTATTTTCCTACATCCATTGTCCCTTCCTTCCCCAGATGCTGCATTTCAACTTCCTCTTCACTTTTCAGTGCTCTCCCAATCCTGCTCTTAAGGACTTACTTTTGTTTTGCATGAAACAAAATAATAAACGCCAAATTTCGACATACCTTCTGTCCAGCACTGATTCAACACATTCAAATGAGGGATTTATTTTGATTCAATGTGTATAATATAAATCATACATACAGAGCACTCATGTTTTTGCAGGGATAGGGTCGAAAATCAGCATATAAAATAAAACCATGCATTGCCTAAATTTTTTTAAGTTTCTTTAAATTAACTTGGGATGCATAGTTTTATGTATATAGTCCTACACAATAAAATAAATCACTTACAAATGATCCTACTTACTATAACAGAGACATCAAAAATATAATTTTCAAAATTTTATATTTCTAGGAAAAAGTGAGGAGTAAGTATTCTTTACTGAGTCCTGATTTTTGCATTATTTTAAAAATTAAAAGATATGTGTGTTCTGAAAGGCTAGAGTCCCACAGAGCAGCAAGATGCTGCCCTCTAAGAACCGTGTCAGAACCAAGACAACCCAGGGGAGCCCCAGCTGTTGGTGTCATGGTGGATGCACTATTAAAATGAATTTTTTTATTTCTTTCTCACTTCTGTCTTGTTTTTATTGGGTTTTGTTGGCTTTCTTGTTTGCTAAGCTAAGTACTCTTAGTGAATTCTCATAAATTGAATGTGTATGAAATGCAACTTCACCGCAGAGGGAAAAATATTCATCAGGTTGATTATTCAGCAATGTTCGCTTACACAAATATTTAATCTAAATATGAAGTTAGGCTCCTTTTTACCAGGGGATTTGAGTCCTCCTGTTATCACTGGTGCCACACAACCAGGTGTCCATACAAACACATGCATATCTGCATGTTCATGGTACATACACGCTCACACTCAAGCAGCCACACAACCACCACCAGGAGGGCAGTGAATGACACATTGCCCTCCAAAACCTCCAATCAATGATGAATCAACGTCTTTCCATTAGTTGGTAAATTCTTTGGTGTGTGTGACCCCATATAACTCCCTCCTATGTGGCAATCCATCACTCCTACTGCCCTGTGTCCCTGTGGGTGCCCTATTGTCACTAGCTCCTTGGCTCCATCCACACCATTGTCTTGCTGGGTCTCTGCCATGCATTCTACCACCCTCCTTGCTGCCAGCATTTTGTAGCCACCACCTTGCTGCCTTCTGCGCTGCTGGCAGCTTCTATTATTGCTGCATCTGTTGAGAAAGCCAATCCTACAACTGTCTCCCTTCCTTAGAAACACAAAAAATGGAGAGGAAAACAAGGCACCCTCAGGAACTAGTCAGCTCTCTCTCCTTCAAAAGCCCAACATCTGAATTCCTGGTTTGTATGGAGTCTCAATAATACCACATCACAAAGGTAGGAGGAGGCCTTCCCAGCACTAGTGTTTATTCCAGGTTAGTGGATGGCGGGAAAATCATTAACACGAAATAACGACAACAAACATTTACATAGCACTTAGACAATTCTAAGAACTGTTTTAAGTGCTTGGCACACATTAACTTATTTAAGGCAATTATTATGCCAGTCCCTTTCAACGTTAAAAGCATGCTTATACCTACATTGGCCTCCTAACCCCAGAGCTAAACTTTCCAACAGAAAGGAAATCCTTTGCTCTCCCGTCATCATCCAGAGTGATAGTTCCATCTTCCCACTCAGGATATAATAAGATTGTGTGAGGCTAATACCTGGCTTCTCCCAAATTCTGAGCATTCCTAGATTGTTAGATCATAGTAAGGTTTAGCTTTCTCATAGCAGATAATGTGTCCATTCAAATTTTTTAACTTTTAAAAAATGAAAATAAATACAAGATAGAAAAATATAATAAACCCTTTTATACTAGCCCCTAATCCTTAATAATTATCATCTTATCTTACTTCATCTACACCATCACCCACAGAACTATTTTGAGGCAAATAACTTACATCCTATTGTTTCATCTTGGGTGACCAGGTGCATTGTCAATGGGAAGCAATATTTTGAAAGGAATTCTTTTTTCTGGGTAGTAGTTCTCAACAGTAGGTTTAAAATATTCAGTAAATGATGCTATCAGCAGATATGCTGTCATCCAGGCTTCATTTTCCCATTTACAGAGCACAGGCAGAGTACAGTTAGCATAATTCTTGAGGGCCCTAAGATTTTTAGAACAGTAAATGAGCATTGGCTTCAACTTAAAATCACCAACTATATTATCCCCTAACAAGAAAATCAGACTGCTCCTTGAAGCTTTGAATCCAGGCATTGACTTCTTCTCTCTCCTAGATGACATCTTCTGTCAGTAGAAAACCCTTTTATCCAATCATCCTTCAGTATTGCCTCCAGGAGCTTCCACATATACCAAAATACATACATACTCAAGTCCCACAGTCAGCTCTGTGGAACCTGCATATATGAAAAGACAGCCCTCTATATATGTGGGTTTTACATCCCATGAATACTGTTCAATCTGCATTTGACTGAAAATAATTAATGTAAAAGCGAACCTGCACAGGTTCAAACCATGTTGCTCAAGGGTCAACTGTGCATTGAAAATCTGTTGCTTAATGTAGCCACCTGTCTTACTCTGTGTTGCTATAAAGGAATATCTGACACTGGGTAATTTACAAAGAAAAGAGGTTTATTTGGCTCATGGTTCTGCAGGCTGTACAAGAACTATGTTGCCAACATCTGCTTCTAATGAAGAGCTCAGGAAGCTTTCCCTCATGGCAGAAAACAAAGGGAGCTAGGGTGTGGAGATCATATGTCAAGAGAGAAAGCGGGAGAAAGGGAAGGTGCTAGATGCTCACAGAAAGCAACAGAACAAGAACTAACTCATTTCCACAAGGATGGCACCAAGTCTGTCTTAAGGAATCTGCCCCCATGACGCAAACACCTCCTATTAGACCCCATCTCCAACACTGGGGAACAAATTTCAACATAAGGTTTAGGGTGACAAACATCCAAACTATAGCACCACCTTCATCAATTAATTATTTTAGTTAGATCTTCTGGAGAACTTGCTGCGGCGTCTACATCAGCACTTGATGTTTTACCTTGCATTTTAATGTTATGGACCTGGCTTATTTCCTTAAATTTTATAAACTGACCTCTGCTAGCTTCTAACTCTTCTGCAGCTTCTTCACCTCTAGCAGGCTACATAGAATTGAAAAGAGTTAGGACTTATTCTGGATTAGGTTTTGGCTTAAGGGAATGTTATAGCTGGATTGATCTTCTATATAGACCACTAAAATTTTCTGTATATCAGCAATAGGCTGTTTCACTTTTTTATCATTCATGTATTCCCTGGAATAGCACTTTTAATTTCAAGAACTTTTCCTTTGCATTCACAACTGGCTAACTCATTGGTGCAAAAGGCCTAGCTTTGGCGGTCTTTGCTTTTTGACATGTATTCCTTATTAAATCTAAACATTTCTAGCTTTTAATTTAAAATGAAAGACATGCAATTGCTCCTTTCACTCGAACATTTACAGACAACTGCAGGGTTTGTAATTGTCCTAGTTTCAGTATTGTGTCTCAGAGAATAGGGAGGCCCTAAGAGAGTTAATGGCACGTTGGTGAAGCAGTCAAAATACACACAGCATTTATTGTTTACCTTCTTGGATGGACATAGTTTATGGTGCCCCAAAATAATTACAATAGTAACATCAAAGATCATTGATGACAGGTCATCATAATAGATATAATAATATAGAATATTTGGTTAGGGCAAAAATTGTGGGTTTTGCCATTACTTTTAATGTAATAGATACAATAATAATAAATAATGATAATACAATAAGTTTGAAATATTGAAAGAATTACCAAAACGTGACATAGAGACACAAAGGGAGCCCATGCTGTTGGAAAAATGGTACCTATACACTTGTTCAATGCAGGATTGCCATAAACCTTCAATTTGCAAGGAGCACAGTATCTATGAAGTGAAATAAAATAAGGTATGCCTGTATATATGTGTGTGTATATATATATAATACATAATCAAATGCATTGTTGCTATTGTTATTTTGAACAAATTTATCTGTTAGATCAATTAAGAATAAGAACAATAAAAGTGTTTGTTTGTTTGTTTGTTTTTTGAGACAGAGTTTGCTCTTGTTGCCCAGGCTGGAGTGCAATGTTTCAATATTGGCTCACCGCAACCTCCGCCTCCTGGGTTTAAGCAATTCTCCTGCCTCAGCCTTCCGAGTAGCTGGGATTACAGGCATGAGTCACCACACTCGGCTAATTTTGTATTTTTAGTAGAGACAGGGTTTCTCCATGTTGGTCAGGCTGGTCTCAAACTCCCAACCTCAGGTGAACTGCCTGCCTCGGCCTCCCAAAGTGCTGGGATTACAGGCGCCCAGCCAGAACAATATTTTACCTTCATTTTTTCACCTTTGATGCTTTTCCTTTCTTCACGTAGATTTAAGTTTCTGACCCATATCCTTTTTCTTCTCTCTAAAGAACCGTTTTTGACATTTCTTGTAAGACAGGTCTAGTGGAAACAAATTCTCTAAATTTTTGTTTATGAAAGCATTTCTCATTTAATTTTGAAGGATAATTTTGCAGAGTATGAAATGCTATATTGGTGGATTTTTTTCTCAATGCTTTGAATAATTCGCTCCACTCTCTTTTTGCATGCATGGTTGCTGAGAAGTTGGATATAATTATTATCTTCACTCCTCTATAGGTAAGATTGTTTTATCCTCTGGCTTCATTCAGGATGTTTCTTATCTCTGATTTCTGTGGTTTGAATATGATCTCTCTAAGTATAGTTATTTCTGGCATTTATCCTGCTTCATGTTTTCTGAGCTTCCTGGATCTGTAATTTGGTGTCTAACATTAATTCAGGGAAATTTTTAGTCGTCATTATTACAAACATGTTCTCTGTTACTTTCTGTCTTCTCTTTCTTGTATTCCCATTACACATATGTTTTACCTTTTGTAGTTGTTCTACAGCTTTTAGATATTCTGTTCTGGCTTTATTTTTTTCAGTCTTCTTTCTCTTTGCCTTTCAGTTTTGGAAGTTTCTATTGAGATATCCTCAAGCTCAGATTTTTTCCTCAGCCATGTCCAGTCTACTAATAAGCCTGTCTAAGGTAATCTTCATTTTTTGTTACAATGTTTTTGGTCTCTAGTATTTCTTTTTGTTTTTTTCTTAGAATTTCCATTTCTTTGCTTACACATTGCTCATCTGGTTATTTCATTCTGTTTACTTTAACCATTAGAGTCCCTAGCATACTAATCATAGTTGTTTTAAATTCCTGGTTTGGTAAATCTCACATCCTTGTCATGTCTGAGTCTGGTTCTAATGTTCACTGTCATATCAAACTGTGCTTTTTGCCTTTAGCCTTGTTATTTTTTTTTTTTTCCGAGACGGAGTCTCGCTCTGCCACCCAAGCTGGAGTGCAGTGGCACAATCTCAGCTCACTACAACCTCCGCCTCCCAGATTCAAGTGATTCTCCTGTCTCAGCTTCCCAAGTAGCCTGGGACTACAGGCACACACCATCAGGCCCAGCTAATTTTTGTATTCTTAGTAGAGACGGGGTTTCACCATGTTGACCAGGATGGTCTCGATCTCTTGACCTCATGATCCACCCGCCTTGGCTTCCCAAAGTGCTGAGGTTACAGGCACCCAGCCACCTTGTCATTTTTTACTGATAGCCGGACATGATTGACTGAGTAAAAGAAGCTGCTGCGGTAATATAGGCCTTTACTAATATAGTGGAAAGGCAAAGTGATGGGGAAGGGGAAGCATTCTATAGTCCTATAATTAGGTTTTGGTCTGTTAGTGAGCTTTTGCCTCTGCACTGTGAACTTCACAAGAGCTTCTCGGTTCTCCCTGCCCTGCCTAGGTGAGACAGGATGGCTAGAGAGGGCTGGATTTGGGAATTTCTCTCCCCAAGATAAGTTAGTCTCTGAGAAATCCTCAGTAAGTTAGGCTGTTTTTAGTTTCTTCTAAGGGCAGAACATATTAGGAAGAACAGAATTCTCTGGTTTATTTCAAAATGGCTACATTTCCCTTCCCTCTGCCAGAAGCAGAAGAGGATTTTTCTTTGATATCATTATGAGAACCTGGTAGAGCTCTGGAGATAAAACTCATGAATGCATGGGAGCCCCTCAATGATTGGATTTTCCTGGAGTTTTTAATCTCTCAGACTTGGCCCTTTGAGCCTCCAGCAAATAATCCACTGCAGTTCAAGTTTTCCTACCCTGCACTGGTTCCCATGGAGATTTCTGCTCCTGGGTTTTTGCTCTGGTAAGTTGTGATTCTTTGTATTTGCTTGTCTCTACAAATTCACAGGGCAATGGTTTGCTCTATGACCTACCTCACTGTTCTTACAGATCTAAGAAGAGTTGATGACTTTTCAGTTTGTTCGGCTTTTTACTTGTTGTTAGAGTAGAGTGGTGATGTCCAGGCTCCTTAAATATTAAACTGGAAACTGGAACAGGTCACAACAGGTATCTCCAAAATATTAGGACTCTTCAACATAGCCAACAAGCCAAGTCACACTGGGAAGAAAGTGACCCATTTCTTAATATCATCAATATCTAATCACAGTACAGATTTTCCCAAATATCCATTGAATACTTTTATCGAGTGGATTTTTTCACAACAAAATTCAGATAAGGTCCACACATTGCATTTAACTTATGTTTCTCTTGCATGGACTTTCCACAATCGTCACCCCTTTAATTTCCTTGCAACAAATAATGTTGACGAAACATGGCTGTTGGTCTTTTAGGGTTTCAAACATTGTTTCCCGTGGGATTATTTAACTTGCTCTCTGTACTCTACTTTTTATAAACTGGAAGGTATAGAGACGTGAATACAGTCAGGCTCAAGTCTTTTTTTTTTTTTTTTTTTTTTGAGATGGAGTTTCACTCTCGTTGTCCAGGTTGGAGTGCCATGGTGCGATCTCAGCTCACCACAACCTCTGCCTCCCGGGTTCAAGTGATTCTCCCACCTCAGCCTCACCGGTAGCTGGGATTACAGGCATGCACCACAACGACCGGCTAATTTTATATTTTTAGTAGAGAATGGGGTTTCTCCATGTTGGTCACGCTGGTCTCGAACTCCCAACTTCAGGTGATCCGCCTGCCTCGGCCTCCAAAAGTGCTAGGATTACAGGCATGCGGCCGTGCCCAGCCAGGCTCAATCCTTTTTGAAAGAATACTAGTGTTAGTTCTTCTTATTGCTTCATATCAGGAGGTGCATAATGTCTGGTTGTCTAGTGTTTTGTGACTGACCAAGGTGGTTCTGAATTGTCAATTAGAGCCATTTATTAGAAAGTACTCATTAATATTCCAAAATGATTTAGAAGACATTGGTGATCATTTCTTAGATTCATATTTCATTAGTAGTAGCAAAATGGTGATATTATAATGCTGTCATTTCTTCTTAATTTATTAGCTGGAATTTCTTATAAAAAAATAACGTTTTCATACCAACTATTAGATTATCCTGAGCATGGTTTTTATAAGAAAGACAATCTAAATATTCTGTTATTCTTTTTATCTGTTTTCAGAATAATGAGTTTTCTGTTTGTGTTTTCAGTATAATTGTTTTCTTTTTTTTTTGAGACAGGGTCTTGCTCTCTTATCCAGGCTGCAATGCAGTGGCATGAACATGGCTCACTGAAGCCTTGATCTCCTGGGCTCACAGGACCCTCTCACCTCAGCCTCCTCAGTAGCTGGAACCATAAGTATGTGCCACTGCACCTAGCTAATTTTTTTTTATTTTGTGTAAATATGGGGTCTTGCCATGTTGTCCAGGCTGGTCTCAAATCTTGGAATCAAGCAATCCTCCCAATCAGCCTCACAAAGTGTTAAGATTACAGGCACGAGACATCACACCTGGTGAAGTATAATTTTAAACTCACGGATTTTAATATGAATTTCAATTTATGGCAATTGTTGTCTTGGTATACACAATTTCCCATCTTTGGCAAGAAATAATCCCTTCAAATTGGCTCCTAAGTCCTTGGAAATGCAGTATTTTTTAAGAGGTTCCTTTCTTTCAGGTTCAACAAGATGGTTTCAGCTCATCTCATGCATTTCTTGCCACTTCTCCAAGGAGTTCTTATTCCTTTTAGCAGGAAATTGAAAAAGAGACTATAATACAAGTTCTAAGGGTGCACATTACTGATTTTCAAAGAACAAGGCTAGAAAACGTGCTTCTGTAAAGGAAATACATTATGATTTTATAATGATATTTCCAATTCAAATTTGTAATTATAAATGTAATTTATAACTTTACTTAGCATCTTTGATCTTATATATATACATTGTTTCTTGATTCCTAATATTAACAAATTTCATGTTATTTATCCTGCAAAATATATATAATAGATTCAGAATAACAATATTAACAAATATTATTTAACATTAATACTATTAATAAATTAATTTTATTTTAATTTCATTTTTATTTATTTTCAATTCATTTTCATACCTTAAGGCATGTCCACTAAAAATGCATAAACAAATGACTGTGTTTTAAAAATACTTGAAGTAATTCTCCTTTGTGCATTTAGGACACCAACACAATTAGTTTCATCTATTTCATTTTGCTTTTGCTTTGGATATATAGTTATGCACCTCATAACATTGCTTCAGTCAACAATGGACCACAACGAACCATGTATGCACCCTGGTGGTTCCACAAGACTGTAATGGAGCTGAAAAATTCCGATCACCTAGTAACATCATAACTGCAGTGATGTCATAGCTGTCTTAATGGTATAGCACAACACATTACCTATGCAAATCTATGATTAAAAAAGAAACAAACCAAACCGAGTAAACCATCATGGACCTATTTCCAAGAAGAGTGATACCTCCTCAAAAAGAGCCTCAGTCAGGTCCTTCAGGAAGCATTCCAGAAGGCATTGTTATCATAGGAGATGACAGCTCCATGTATGTTATTGCCCCTCAAGACCTTCCAGTGGGACAAGATGTGGAGATGGAAGACACTGATATTAATGATCCTGACCCTGTGTATGTGTAGGCTAATATGTGTGTGTCTTAGGTGTTTTTTCCCCAAGCTTTAAAAGAAAAAATAAATAAATAAATTTGAAAAAGTTTTTAAAAGCTAATAGAATAAGAACATAAAGAAAATATTTTTGTACAGCTGTACAATGTGCGTTTTAAGCTGTCATTACAAGAGTTAAAAATTCAACTTTCAAAAAGTGTACAAAGTAAAAAAGTTACAGTGAGCTAATCCATTATTGAAGAAAATGATTTTTTTTAGAAATTTAATGTAGCCTAAATGTTTATAAATTCTACAACAGTGTAGCATAATGTCCTAGGCCTCCACATTCACTCACCACTCACTCACTGACTCATCCAGAGCAACTTCCAACCTCTGAGCTCCATTCCTGGTAAGTGCCTTACACAAATGTACCATTTTTTGACTTGTATAGTGTGTTTTTACTGTACTTTTTCTAGGTATAGATACACAAATGTTTACCATTGTGTTACAATAACCTACAGTATTCAGTACAATACAGTAACATGCTATACAGGTTTGTAGCTTAGGAGCAATAGGCTACATCATATAGCGTAGGTGCGTAGTAGGTATATCCTATGATGTGGGCACAGGGATAAAATTGCCTAATGGCATCATTTCTCGGAACCCATCCCTGTCATTAAATGACACATCACTGTATAAGTATTTTTTTATCTTGATTATAAGTGTGCACATGTGTGTAGAATATTTACATGATTCCAAAGTTCTGGCTACAAAACAAAGTAAATTTAGAGAAACCTAACTTCCATTTGTGTCCCCTCTCCTTCCTCTAAGAAATCATTATTAGTGGTTTCTTATTATTTCATTTCTGAAATAAAAGTAAAATACATATTTATATTCTCCCTTTATTAAATAAGAGGTAGAATACTCTATTTAAACTATTCTGCACCTTGTTGTTGTTGTTTTTTTTCACTTAACAATATATCCTAAAGATCATTTTATGGAAGTATACAAATTTCCTACCCCTGTTGGAGCTGCTTAGTATTCCACGGGGTGCACGCACTATAGTATGTTCAACCATTCCTGAGTTGGTGGACATCTGAGGTAAACGTTTTCAGTCTTTAGCTATTATAGACAATGCTTCAGCAAACACGTCTTTTCATATTTGTGCCATTGTATCTTTGGTTTTGTATCAGTTAGCTTTTGCTATGTATAGCACACTACCTCAGAACTTAACAGCATAAAGCAACAGTCATTCATTAGCTAAAGATTCTGTAGGTCAGCAATTTTGGCAGAGCTCAGTGCTGTCCTTCTGTTGCTCTCACTCATGTGACTGAAGTCAGCTGGCAACTCAGCTGGAGCTGGATAGTCTAAGACAGACTCATCCATGTGTCCGGTGTTAGCAGGCTGTGAGCCAAAGTTTCTCAAGTGACCTCTCATCCTCCAGCAGGGTAGCTACTACTCATTTATATGGTCTCCTGGCAGTCTCAGGGCTCCAAGCACATCGAGAGAGCAAGCTCAACACCCAAGCGCTTTTCAAGACTCTATGGGCATCAAGTCCACTATTGTCATTTTGATCAAACAGGCCACATGGACAAGCCCACTGTCAGTAGAAAAGAGCACTAACCAAAGACATGCAAACATGCCTCCCTTCTTCCAGGGGAGGGATACACTACCATCCATTGGTAAATCATCTACCGTGGAGAGACATTACCAAACATGGGTGATACGGTTTGGATATCTGATATCTGTCTCCTCCAAATCTCATGTTGAAATATGATCCCCACTGTTGGAGATGTGGCCTAAGGGGAGGTATTTGGGTCATGATAGCAGACCCCTCATGAATGGTTTGGCACTTTCTCAGTAGCAGTGAGTTCATGTGAGAGCTGGTTGCTTAAAAGAGCCTGGTATTTCTCTTGCTCCCTCTCGTCATGTAATATACTGGCTCCTCTTCTCTTCCACCATGACCAAAAGCTTCCTGGGCCTCATTAGAGGCTGAGCAGATGCTAACAGCCATGCTTGTACAGCCTGAAGAACCATGAATAAAATATACCTCTCTTCTTTATAAATTACCCAGCCTCAGATGTTTCTTGATAGCAATACAAAAGGACTAATACAGCAGGTGACAGGGCAAATTCAATTGTAAAATTGCCAAATTCCCCTATATAGAGATTATACAGTTGTGCATTTCCTCCATAAGTGAATGTTTCTGTTTCAATAGTGTTACCAAGAGAGTATGTTTTCTTTTATCTTTGCTTTTTCTTTTTTTGAAATGGAGTTTTGCTCTCGTCACCCAGGTTGGAGTTCAGTTGTACAATCTCGGCTCGCTGCAACCTCTGCCTCCCAGGTTCAAGCAATTCTCTCCTGCCTCAGCCTCCCAAGTAGCTGGGATTGCAGGTGCACACCACCACACCCAGCAACTTTTTGTATTTTTAGTGGAGACGGGGTTTCACCATGTTAGCCAGGCTGGTATCAAACTCTTGACCTCAGGTGATCCACCCGCCTTGGCCTCCCAAAGTGCTGGGATTATAGATATGAGCCACCGCATCCGGCCAAGAGAGTATGTTTTCAAACTTTCACACTTTTTCCAATCTAAAAGTGAAGAATGGTATCTCAGTGGTATTTTAATTTACATCTTTCATTATAAGTTAAGTTGAGCATCTTTTTATATATTTAAGGGCCATCTGAACTTTTCTGTGAACTGCCCATATCTTTTGTCCATTTTTCCATAGTGTGTTTTGTCTTCCCTATTTTTAAAAGTTCTTTTTATGTTAGGAATATTAGCCCTTTGTGATATTACACATATTTTTCTTAGTTGCCATGTTATTTTTTAACACGTAAATGTAGTCAAATTGATCAATCTTTCCTTTAATGCTTCTGGACTTTAAGAAAATTTTCTTCATTCTTAATAGAATTCGCCCATGGTTTTTTCCTGTTTGTGTGGGGGTTAGGGAGAGTATCCAGTTATCCCAATATCCAAGAGTCCATATTTTCCCTGTTGATCTGATACCACTTCTACTGTACGCTTAAATTTGACTAATTGGGTCTGTAATAAGTTGACATTGAAAGTATGACTAATCTCAGGTAAAAATGTAGTCAAATTCCATATTTTTGTTCTCCGTCTTCTCCTCTGCATACACCTCTTTCAAAACTAAACTCCAATTCTAGCTCTTCTATGAAGCCCCGTCCAATGTCAGCAGCAGCCTCAAACTTTCACTATTGCTCAGTCATAACACTATGGGCTTCGGTATGTTAGACTTGGTCACCGCCTAATTGTGTGATCTCATGCAAGCTACTCAGTCCTTCTCATGAGGATAACAAAACCTCCTTCTCGGCGTCATTTGTAGGTAACTCACTAGCATAGTACTTGGCACATAGTTAGTGCTCAATAAACTATAGTAAGCCCATTAAAGAAGTGGAAGGAGAGGATCCTTAAACAACTGATGAGAAAGAAAAGCAAAGACCTGATACGCACATGATTCAGAAATGTGGCGTTCAATACAGAAACAGCTCTGTTGGCAGTGATAATGTGTCATGTGTTTGTGTACATATGCACCCTTGCACATAGACTGGGAAAGAACACATGACTTATTTTTTTAGTTTCACTCAGGAATGCTTCCTTGTAGACTCGGGGTGGGGGTTGTAGCAGGAGGAGGGAGGGTCTTTGCTTGACAAGTAACTTACACTCTCTGGCTATGCCAATTCTGAATGCCAACCTAGGAGGACAAAATCCTGAGAAGGCACTTCAGCTCAGTTCATGCCTAAGAAAATCAGAGCTTGAGAATCAGTATGTGCTGAAGAACTGAGCATCAACCTGTAAACACTGAAGTTTCAGGATATCCCCTCTACTCCTGGCACTCTATCTCTGAGGACTTCACATCACGCCCTGCCACAGGCTTCTCCTCTTGCTTAGAGCTGTTCAGGGCAGAGGAGTGGTGTGCCAAATCTTTTCAGCCAGTCCTTGGAATGCATGTCCTCCTTCATTTCAGCAATTTCTGCCCCAGATGTCAAAGACGACAGGTGTAAATCTTGATGGAAAAAAAAGAGCTGGAGCTAACTTGAAACAGGGAAAGAATAAAATACCAAGGTCTTGGAACTGCATTTAAGATACACGAGGGGGCTAGGTTTGGCTGTACTCTGGAATGGTTGAGAGTTATAAAACTTGGAGAATATCTAGAGATGACTTTGGCATGTATGAAATTTTCTTTTCAGATAAGAATGTTTTTTAAAGTATCAGAAGAGTGATGGAAGCTGGGGCCATGGAAAGAGAGATTGACTGGGGAAGGCACATGAGAGGCTTCTAGAGTGACAGCAATGTTCTGTATCTTGATAGAGGTTGTTATATAAGCCTAGTTAGGCATTTGTTAAAACTCACTATTGCACATGTAAGATTTGCACATTTCTTTGTAAATTTTACAAAAAAAAAAAACCTGAAAAATACCGAAGTGTAAGGAATAGACATGTTTCAATATTTAGGGAAAACTGTACTGATGTCTGTAGTTAACTAAAAATGTATTAAAAATGCATTAACGGCTAGTTGGGCATGGTGACTCATGCCTGTAATGCTAGCACTTTGGGAGGCTGAGGCCGGAGGATCGCCTAAGCCCAGGAATTCAAGACTAACCTGAGGCAACATGATGAACCCCTTCTCTACCGAAAATACAATAATTAACTGGGCATGGTGGCTCCCCACTGTAGTCCCAGCTACTCAGGACCTTGACGTGGGAGAATCGCCTCAACCCGGAAGGCAGAGGTTGCAGTGAGCCGAGATCACACCACTGCAGTCCAGCCTGGGTGAGAGAGACAGATTCTGTCTCAAAAAATAATAATTAAAAATGTATTAATAGGATGCACAGATATGTGATAGTGGCAAAATCTAGGTGGTGAGTATATAGATGTATACACTAAAAATTCTTTCAACATGGCTATATGTTTAAAATTTTTAATAAAATGTTGGGAAGTTATCCAATACTATAGTTATCAGAAGCCAACAAATTACTCCACACGTCTGGGTGCATAGCAATCCTCAGGGCTGTCACTGGTAACAGAGAATTCCTTCCAATGTGCCCTCTGCCTGGCTCTAAGCAAGCCACTGACCTCCTTTCCAACACAAACCTGGGCCCACAAGTTCTCTGCACTTTCATCATCTTGTCCCTGCTGGGCAGAGGTGAATGGAAAACACCACAGTGTACTCAGCTAGTGGGCAGATCTTTGTAACGAAGACCCAACCCTACATGCTGTCATGGTAAATTGTCAGCATAAGTGCTTTTCTGTGCCCAGAGAAGACAGGAAAAACTTGGTTTGACTGTTTAAAAAAGAACACAATTGTAATAATTCATATAAATTGCTTAATATTTCGATTTTAAATTATAGAAGATTGTTTTCTAATAATGGCATGGAGAAGTGAACAGTATTTTCTTATTTCCAATGCTGATAGAGAAAGGGCTTAACATTTGTTGAGCCTTAGATACGGAGCAGATATTTTGCATACATTAGGTCACACAGTCCTCCTAATAGTACAAGTACATAGCCCCACTATCATTTTATAATGAGGTTCACGGTCCTGGAGCCAGTACACAATAAAATCAGGACTCAACCCAAGATCTCCTCAGCCCAAAACCATGTTTTCATTGAATCACATTCTGGCATTTAAAATAGGTTATGTTCTGTGAAGCTCAACATAACTACAACAGCAGCAGAGTCATTTGGCCAGGATTTTACAAAATACCATTGGGTAAGGGAATAAAATTTGTAAGGGCAGTGTCGTGTTCTACTTCATTGTCTTTACCAAACTACCACTCACCAAAAGGCATTTTTAACAGTTTACACTTCTCAACAATATTGACAAATGTAATGAGAATACAAAACTTGGCAACCTTTCCCATATTTCCTACAGCTTTAGGGGCAGTTCAGGGTTTAATCTACTTAACTGAAATTTAATGTCAGTGTTGATTGTTCATAAACTAGAACTAAACAAATGGCCCAACTGCCCCTTAATGATTTTCCGTATCATGCTTACACTATCGGGCAAAAATTACTTTCAATGGAATAGCACTGTTTCCCCCACGAGTTAAACTAAGCCAGATTTCTAAATGGACAGAAACTATGCAGTAATGACCCAGTAGATGGCACTAGTTGTACTGACTACCTTGTTTTTATTCAAGTAGCCCAGCAACTTAGGGCAGAAGTTTGTTTCCTACCAGGGCTACAAACATTTGATAGTGCAGATTAGATAAACATGGCACTCAAATCATGCTTTCCATGTTACTTGTGGAAAATATTCATTGTAGTTGCCTGTCTGTACCGAACAGGACTGAGATCTTTATGTGGAAGATGAACGGTGTTTTCTCTAAGTATTTTCAAAAGTATTTTTCAGCTCTCCAACTCAACTGCTTTTCAATTTGGCCAGCCTTCTTTCATATAATAAAGTAGGGAACTGAGGGACAGGAGGAAGGCAGAGGATGCCGAAAACATGAGTTTGCTGAGATGAGCAACAATAAACTCTAATCTTCAAAAACTTGGGGCAAAAAAAGCATTTTATCTTGATAGGCTCAAAGAAAGTCATGTGACCTCCCTATTAATATCTGATCTCAGCATTGATGTATAATTTATTTTATTTGAACCTAATTCAAAATTTGCAATGCCCACATCCAGAGGCCATACTGAACCTCTTATTCTGCTTGGGGCTATATGCTTTACCCAACAATTCTGCCCTCTGGAGCCACATTAAGTACAATTTGTTTTACAAGCCAAAACTTCAGCATGTATCAGCCTCAAAAAGGTAAAAGAAACTGAGAAAACATATATATATAATATCAGTACAAAGGGAGAGTGCAAGGGCAGGAGGCAAGCAACTTCAGGGTTTCAAGTGCAGGTCTCCCACACGTACACTAATGTTACTAGTGCAGAGGTGCCATATGTACTTTTGACAAGTTCCTGGAAAGTCTTATGTACATGGTTTCTAAATCATTAAGAATTTTATTCAATGTATTTAATACACACACCAAGAAACTAGACTACCCTATGCTGAGAAGCATAAATTTTGATGGAATGAAAGACATAAAACTTAAATTTCTGATTAGAAATAACGAGTTTTTTAAAATGTCACTAGCCCTTCAACAGACGTTGAGACATATTGTGGGGGTGTGACCAGCGGTGTGTCAATAAACTCTCAAGAGACCTGTGCTCTTTTATAGGTCAACAATGATCATCCAAGCCTGGGGTTGACATGTTCGCAAAGCCTGGGGAGCCGCAGCAAAACTGTGAGTTGTTGATCAAGACCTTCCAAAAGGCTTAAACGAAATGTCTACTAGTCAAACTTCTTAAAATGTTTGTCTTCACATCACACTGTTGTCTCACAGTAAAATCTCTTAGTAATATCTCTAGGTCTAATGTTAACATGGAAAAAAGCTGGTCAAAAACCAGACTTGATTTCCCCTTTTCTTACTCTGTGATCTATACTTTGAGAAACATCAATAGGTCATTTAGTTCAGAAACTTGGAGTAATTTGGTTACAATATTTGAACTCCAACCTCAGGAAGTTCCCAGTAAAGCAAACTCTGAGACATTTGGATATAATTTAAATATACCTGAAAAGTAAACTGTTTTTCTAGCTTCTCCCTCAGGGCGTAAACCACACCATTTATAACAGTTCTATTTTCCAAAGGTCACAATTAGATTTCCTCAGAAGCATACCTAAACTGTTAATCATTACAACTCCTTTGTGATATATGGGACTGGTTAATTACTCAGTGTAATCACTGGCTGAAACCTAGGCACACAAGTTTTCAACCCCAGTGGAGGCAGCCTACCACTGTACCCCTACCCCAAACTGTACCCCTCTTACCGCCCATACTAGAGAACTATGATCTTCTTTCTCCACTAGAAATGTTCAGACTTGGCCAGGCGCAGTGGCCCATGCCTGTAATCCTAGCACTTTGGGAGGCCAAGGTGGGTGGATCACCTGAGGTCAGGGGTTTAAGACCAACCTGGCCATTATGGTGAAACCCCATCTTGCAAAAAAAAAAAGAAAAGAAAATGTTCAGACTTTCATCATTAAGG
>CAUYLG010028937.1:0-47500 GCA_963573385.1 Cacajao melanocephalus
AGGTGATCCCCAGGCAAGCAGGGTCTAGAGTGGACCTCCAGCAGTCCTACAGCAGAGGGGCCTGACTGTTAGAAGGAAAACTAAAAAACAGAAAGAAATAACTTCATCATCAACAAAAAGGACATCCACTCAGAGACCCCCATCCGAAAGTCACCAACTACAAAGACCACAGGTAGATAAATCCACAAAGATGGGAAGAAACCAGCAGAAAGAATGAAAACACCCAAAACCAGAAACTCTCTCCTCCTTCAAGGGATTACAGCTCCTCACCAGCAAGGGAACAAAGCTGGATGGAGAATGAGTCTGATGAATTGACAGAAACAGGCTTCAGAAGGTGGGTAATAACAAACTTCTCTGAGCTAAAAGGATGTGTTCTAACCCAATGCAAAGAAATGAAGAACCTTGAAAAAAGGTTTGACGAAATGCTAACGAGAATAAACAGCTTAAAGAAGAATATAAATGACCTGATGGAGCTGAAAAACACAACATGAGAACTTTGCAAAGCATATACAAGTTTCAATAGCTGAATCAATCAAGCAGAAGAAAGGATATCAGAGACTGAAGATCAACTCAAAATAAAATGAGAAGGCAAGATTAGAGAAAACAAGTGTAAAGAAATGAACAAAGCCTACAAGAAATATGGGACTATGTGAAAAGACCTAATCTATGTTTGATAGGTGTACCTGAATATGACAGAGAGAATGAATCCAAGCTGGAAAACACTCTGCAGGATATTATACAGTAGAACTTCCCCAACCTAACAAGGCAGGCCAATATTCAAGTCCAGGAAATACAGAGAACACCACAAAGATATTCCTCAAGAAGAGCAACCCCAAGGCATATAATCATCAAATTCACCAGGGTTGAAATGAAGGAAAAAATGCTAAGGGCAGTCAGAGAGAAAGTTCAGGTTACCCACAAAGGGAAGCCCATCAGACTCACAGCGGATCTCTCAGCAGAAAGCCTACAAGCCAGAAGAGAGTGGGGGCCAATATTCAACATCCTTAAAGAAAATAACATTCAACCTAGAATTTCATATTGAGCTAAACTAAGCTTCATAAGTGAAGGAAAAATAAAATTCTTTATGAACAAGCAATTGCTGAGAGATTTTCTCACCACCAGGCCTGCTTTACAAGAGCTCCTAAAAGAAGCACTAAACATAGAAAGGAACAACCAGTACTTTTTTCAAGTTTATACGTATGATAGGAGATGACCTTGTCCTTACAGAAGTGGGTGAAGGAGACATGAGGTGAATGTGCCTCAGGTCCATGAGGTACTGGATCTCTATTATCCCTTGTGCAGAATATGTGAACCGGTCTGTACCTCAGACTGGTGACTGCCAATAGGCAACAGGCTCACCAGGCTTTTGGGATGACATGTTGGCAACTCTGCTAGAACTTCAGTACCACCATTTTCACTCGGTCTCAAAATCTATGGTGGCAACTTGGTCTTGACTCCAGGCCTCTGCTACCCATGAGCAATTTTAACACCTCTTCATCACTTCACTGGGTATACAGGAAAGTCTGTGATTCCGGAATGCCTGAAAGACCATTTATCTACCTGCTTTACAGCAAAGACATGCATAACTGCCCTATGCCATGTTAGGAGTATCTGTGGGCTAGGCTCCCAGCTGAGGCTTGAAGACACTCAGGGAACCCTGATCAGCCAGGCTCTCTCATAACCATGGCAATTCCTGTTTTCCATTTTAGACAGATAATAAAGCCCTTCTTCATGATCTGAAGACCCTTCTCTCTATCCTCTTCTTGCCATCCTTTCCCCACCAAACTACCTGGACTGCAAGCCGCATATTCTCATTCATTTATTCTTAGTTCTTCTGTCTCCGTCTCTGTGTGTCTCTCTGTCTCTTTCTCTTTTTCTTCCCTTCATGAGGTATAACATGAGTGAGGCCAAGCAAATTTGATCTCAGTCACGAGATCTAGATAAAAGAATCTAGAAAATCCTGTTTAACAATGCCTGGCTTTCAAGGTAGTTGTCTCCTGTAAACTTCTATTTGTATGACCAGAAGCTGAATATTAGTTCACTTTCCCTTTGATTTCACCTTGCATTCTTTTTTTTTTTTCACCTGGCATTCTTAATCTTTTTCTGTGGTAGATAGATGCCTAAAGCTAATTGAGAAATTAAATGTGGACATATGCCACACATACACATACATACATACACACACACACACATACACACACACGTATACATACATACAAAAATATATACACGTTAATATATTCAAAAAATATAAACAGGAATAACATCAGGAAGGTGACTGACTAAAGTGGTCTAGCTTTCACCACACCCCCCCAGACAGAAAGGAACCAAACAGTCAATAAACAATTATATTTCAACTGGAGCCATTGAGAAACTCTGCCTCCTGGGTTCAAGGGATTCTCCTGGCTCAGCCTTCCCAGTATCTGGGATCAGGCACCTGCCACCACGCCCAGCTAAGTTTTGTAATTTTAGCAGAGACAAGGTTTCACCATGTTGGCCGGGCTGGTCTCAAACTCTTGATGTCAGGTGATCCACTCGCTTTGGCTTCCCAAAGTGCTGGGATTACAGGTGTGAGCCACCATGCCTGGCCTTATATCCTTCATTGTCTAGAGTCAAGACTGAAATAATTTCATCACACTCATGGCATCATAATAACCATCTTCTGTGATCCCTTTCATCATATGACTATTTTATAAACAGAAAGTTTATTATTTTAAATTTGCAAAGCCCTTTCGATAGCATATTAACTTACCCTAATAATATTCTATTAAATGAATAAATCCTTTTATAGAGATCAGTAATCTTTCTCTCTCTCTCTCTCTCTCTCTCTCTCTCTCACACACACACACACACCTTTTATGATCTACCCAGAGCAGTGTACAATTATAATTTTATTATAAAGTTCCATTTGAGGAGTCATGTAACTCTGTTGTATTCAAATCTGTGTTATGAGTCATGTGGTAACAAAGATCTTCCCTAGTTATATTTATAATTAAAGTTTCCCTTATAAGTCCTTTTTTCCAACTCATTGATCATTTCTGTGATATTTGAACCATTTCGACATTCCTACTCATTAGATGAATTCAACAGTCTCATAATGCTTTGAATATTTCTTTATATTTTTTCCACAAATACTGAAAAATCTCTGGTTTTATTTTCCTTTATTACCCCCTTCCTCCTTGCATTTGATATCATTTTGTTAGACTGTGCATTGATTTCTATAATTATAAATGCATGCCTTACATCATGGGTTCTACATCTTTCCCTGTACCTTGAAATCTATTTTTTAAATTCTGGAAACAAAAGACATTAACATTGCACTTAAGCTATTGACTATAAAGTGGTTGCGGATTTAACTCAAATTATCCTATGAGGAGGATTCATGTCCCAACACACAGTTGTTGAATCTTTGTATGTAGAGTGACATCAAATATCCTGTTTAAGACAGTTAATTCCCCCTTGCTGATGAGGAAAACAGAAATATTTTGTTATCAGCTGTTACTTACTGAGTAGCTGGGCTGCCTTGGCCAAAGTCTGAGAAGAGTAATTTGGAGGGAGCAAATACAGCGACATAGAAAGAAATTCTATTTTCTGAGGAATCCTAAATGCTCTTAAACCATGCTCTTCTTCATGAGACACTGAAAATACCTAGCCTTTCCATCTTTCATCCCATATTCCTTTTCAGGGTCTAGGACTTATTTAGGGAGGTACATCAGCTTTTTTGTCACTTGCTTCTTAAGCGTTCTTTGTACTTTCCATGCTAGTGTATCCTTTCTGCCTTGTTAATTGCCTCCGACTAATAAAGTAAACTGAAGTCTCATTTTCTCAATGAACAATGGGTAAGCATTAACTGAAATCTCATGAACATCTGTATTTAATTTTTCTAGAAAGGCAGACTCTGTTTCCCACTACTAAGCTATCAGTGCCTAACACAGCATCTGACTGTGTGATGTCCACACAGGTTTGTTAAACACTTCACGTGGTAGTAATAGTCACACGTAAAACAGTCTCCTAGAGTTTTAAAAACATTCGTTCTTTTGACTCATATACATAGACATGTTTTTGTTCCTTATAATAAAACAAGATGTTCTTATTAATAAAGTTCTCTACACTCTCGTTTATAAAATCTCTCTTATCTTTCCCTTGGCAATACGATTTTATGAACAGCTAGTCTTTTTGGTTTGTCACATCTGCTTACTGATTCAAACTCCAAGTTTCAGTTTTCTCGTCAACAAAGTGGTGACCAAATAAGAAACAATCTCTTCCTCACAGTATAGTTATGAGGATTAAATGCAGCAAAGTATTCAAGAGTCGATTCACTCAAAAATGCCTACCGGATATTCCCAATGCTCAAGAAATATCAGTTGCCTTTTTCTCTTCCTCTTTTTGCTCTAGCTGCAAAACAAACTATCATCTGCAGCTATTTCATTAAGAAAAGATGAGATTCTCCATTTACACAAAGGCTTTTTCTACCTTAGAAAGTAAGCAAACATACAGAGCAGTGCTAAACACAAATACCAGTTGTATAAGTGACGGAGAGCTGAAGTCTGTTCAATAAATCATGAGAGAATATAAAGCTTAACAAAGAGGAGTTTAATTGGAAACTGTAGTACCTCCATCTGCTCCAATATCTTTTATTGAGTTCTCATTATTATTGCCTGTGGCAGGTAAGCTTTAGACTACTCTGAATAAGGTGAAGTGTGACACTAATTGTTACATTTGAACTCTTACCAGATTAGAAATTGTAGCAGCTATGCATACACCATATAATAGATTTCAGGTCCCTTTTTTTCTGTTTTCAGGAGATTATTCTAACTGGGATGTTTTGGTGCAGTATTTAAAAATAAATTTTGCACAGGATAATATGCTCCCTAAGACTTTGTGTCAGGTGAAAGAAAGGAACACAGCCACACCAGGCTAGTACAAGCAAGAAGAAGCTAGCATCCACCTTCCTAAACGCACTGCCTACCCAATCTGCAGGTCAATTACACAACTGAAAAAATTGTCTTTGTTTAGGAAAAGTACCACTTTACATTAAAAAAAAAAAAAAAAAAAAAAAAACCCTCTGTCTTTGGAAGAACTGATCCAATTCAGAGGAGGTAGAAAATGAATCAACACTTAGAACATAACAGGCTCGGCACAAAACTCTACTAGTAGGAACTGTTATTCATAAGTCACAAAAAAATGGGCTCATGGAAGTTAAATGGAAGTCACACAGCTAGCAAGTAAATAAACAAGGATTCAAACTTAGCAGGGTATTTTTTGCTGCCTTTCAAACACGTATGATTCTACTCCTCCTCCCCGTTTTATGAGCAAAGGACTCAGAGGATTGTTCCCAGGATCAAATTAATAATGTATTAAGTTAAAGAAATATGCTTTAAAAGCTGAAGGATGGAGGTGTCTGGTAAACTCACAGACACACCCTGACCCAGTTTTTCCATAATAAAATGGAATGTTGTGAAAATAAAATTGGATGAAATTCTAAGAGCCCTTTAGAAAGTTAAAATACTGTAATTTTATTCTTGTTGTTGAAATGGAGTCTCACTCTGTTACCTAGTCTGGAGTGCAGTGGTATGACCTCTGCTCACCGCAACCCCAGCCTCTTGGATTCAAGTGATTCTTCTGCCTCAGCCTCCCAAGTAGCTGGGATTATAGGCATGCACCACCATGAACAGCTAATTTTTGTATTTTTAATAGAGACAGGGTTTTGCATTGTTGAACAGGCTGGTCTTGAACTCAGACGATCCACCCACCCTGGCCTACCAAAGGGCTGTTATTACAGCGTAAGCCACCGTAAAGTATCTTAATTGCATTTATGTTATTTACGGTATAGAAGCAGAAAGCCATTTGCCTTGAGACCCTTCTTTCTTCCCTCCTACTTTTCCTCCTCACTTCTTTTTTACCTCTCTCCTATCACGTATTCCCACATGTGAAGAGAGCTAAGTCCTTAAAACAAAATTTCAAAACAATAAAAATAGAAGGCGAAAAGTATAAAAGCTTCAGGGAGGAAGAAAATTGTATTCATGGCTAAGGGCAGCATTCTCAGAATTATTTCAGAATTACAATAATATCCTTATTTATTTTATTTATAAGCTCCTTAAGGGCAGAGATGGTATCTTAAGGCTCCTTTTATTCCCAGCAAATAGCACAGAAAATAAATGTTTACTGTTGATAGACAATATATACCCAGAGAGAGAGAGAGGAATGATGATTAATGTATAGTGAATTCCTTCACTGCAAGAATTTTGTTACACTCCTCTTGTATTAGTCCATTCTCATGCTGCTAATAAGGACATACCTGAGACTGGGTAATGTATACAGGAAAGGATTGCTTGAGCCCAGGATTACAAGACTTCAGTGAGCCATGATCATGCCACTGTACTCCAACCTCAGCAACAGAGTGAGACCCCAACTCAAAAATTTTTACTGGTCAATTTGAGGAAAAATGTATCTATAAATATTAAATCTTATGATACATAAACATGTATATCTTTGTATTTATTTAGATTTTCTTTAAAATATTTTTGGCCGTGTTTTGTAGTCTCCGTAGAAATATCTGGCATATCTTTTAAATTTTTTGGTATTTAATGTTTTGGATACTGTAGTAGTTCATTTACATACTGCTATAAAGAACTGCCCAAGACTGGATAAGTTATAAAGGAAAGAGGTTTGACTCACAGTTCAGTATGGCCAGGAAGCCATACTGAAACCTCAGTCATGGTAAAAGGGAAGCAAATATGTCCTTCCTCACATGACAGAAGTGCCAAGCAAGGAAGGAAAGGCGCCTTTAAAAAATCAGATCTCATGAGGACTCTCTCACTACCACAAGAACAGCAGCATAGGGGTAGGCACCCCCATGATTCAATTACCTCCCACCATGTCCCTCCCACAACACATGGGAATTATGGGAACTATAATTCAAGATGAGATTTGGGTGGGGACACAGCCAAACCACACCACCTCCTGAGATTACTAAAACAAGTATGGTGAGTTTCAAAAGCAGATTACAAGTTTTATATTTTAACTGGGAAAGCAAAAAGACTTAAAATTCTAATTAAGTGGACAGTAGGTAGGGAGAAACCAGAAAATTACGATGTAAACAAAGGCAAGGGAAAAAATTGTTTTAGGAAGAGAAAGGATAGCATCAGTTTCTGCAGTGAGGTCAAATATAATATGTAAGGAAGTGTCCAAAGGATTACTCAAGAGAAGAAGTAAATTGATTCAGTTTTCTAACTGACTTCTTCTAACTATAATTTTGTTTATTGAAAGAACTTCTCAAATGTCTAAATTATTTCATGCTGATTTATATGAAAAAACAATTGGCAATAATGAATGCATTCATCCATTTGTACAATTTGAGCACTTACTTGGACAGTGAGGATAAAGAGTAGATAAATATTGTGAATGTTTAGGCTACCACTCATCTACTTTACCATTCTTCTCAAACTTTAGTTTGCATCAAAATCACCTTGAGAGGCTTTTGGAAAATACATTTGGAAACCACATAATTTTTATTTGGGTTTAGCCCAAAACTGAGTGAATCTGAATCATCTGCTATAGGACCAAAGTATCTATATTTTTATAAACTTCCAAGATAATTTTAATGTACCTCAGCGTTTTAAACCACTAACATTATTTCTTTAATAGCCATATTGTAAAGGTATATCTGTGGTTTCCATTTCTATTTCAGAAAGACAAAACACTCAGATAACCTAAAAATCCTCAAGCTCTAACACTAAGAAATGCTGGGTCAAATATAATACAATTCTGGATAAAATGTAAAAGATGAAAAAGACCTTGCTTCTTGTGGTAACGATGAGAAAAACCTAGACCAAGGAAAAGTTATAATTTTAATGCCACCAAGGAAGACAAGATCCTTCAAGGAAGCTTTGGTAAACTGGCATTTGTACATATTGAATTCTGCAATACCTTGGAACAGGTATCTGGTTTAGCTATGGCAAACTAAAGTGAGAGGTGCTAAAGACGGACAGATTTTATGGAAAATAGGAGAGGTCAGAATTATCTTGAATGATCGTGTGACTGAACTGCAGTATAAAAACTACACAAGCTTGAAACAACTTGCTGGTCCAATAACTCTCTCCTCCAACAATACCCTCAAATTTTGCAACAGAGCTGCAGTAAAGGAGGATCTGAAAACACGATCCTGTGCATTTTCAAAATGACTGGATTTTTTAGTCCTAAAAGTGATGAATCCAAAGAATAACCAATATATTGGAAAGTGCAGCCAACTCACTCTCAACTCAAATATTTACCAGATAAAAGGGGATTGAATTCAATATAATTATAGCTGTGGCTCAGCCTTATCTCAACACAGTATGCTAAGGACAATAAATGATCAGGACCTCATTCTGATCACATAACCTAGGAAAGGGATTTTATTCTCTGGACTTCAGAACAAGCAATATGTTCTTCAATCTCAACTCTTGAGCGAATGATATTTGTCATAAGAATCTTAAAAAGTGAAAGGCAGAAAATTTACATCTAAGTAACAAAGATCTACTGACACAAGTAGAAAACAAATAGTAAGATGACAGACTTATACCAAAATCATGCCATAACTATGTTAAAAGTTATTGGGGGAAAATTCCAAAACTAAATACTGTTTATATGAGACATGCCTAAAATGTCTCACGTAAACAGTATTCAGTTTTACACATTTAGATTTATAGATACTAATAGGTTAAAAAGAAGGAAAAAGATACTGAGGCAAACAAACCACTTTGGCAGCACATATACTAAAATTTAAAATGATAAAGAGATGATTTGCATAGTTCCTGTGAGTGGATGACATGCAAATTTGTAAAGCATTCCATATTTTTTATTACCACTAGACCACCCCTGTAAGAAGTGCTTGAGTCCTGTACCTGAAAGCAAAGAAGAATATCTACTATCTTGAAAACACACAAACACATTTGAAGAAGATGGCAGATAGGAGGCGAGGCTAATGTGCATATCCCATTTGTCAAAAACAGAAAAAACAAACGAAGGTTATTATTTAATGACAAACGGATCAATTTAGTGAAAGGATGCGACAATTATAAAATATATATTCACCCAACACAAGACCATCCAGATATATAAAGTAAATATTCTTAGAGCTAAAGAGAGAGATAGATTCTACTAAAACAACAGTGGAGAACTTCAACATGTAGACAAAAATATCAATGAAGAAACACTGGATTTAAACTGCACTTTAGACCAAATGGACCTAAAATACATTTATAGAAAATTTCATCCAGCAGCTGCAGAATGCACATTTTTCTCATCAGCACGTGGAACGTTCTCCAAGATAGACCATATGTTAGGTTACAAAGCAAATCTCAACAAATTTTTAACAACTGAAAGCATACCAAGTCTATTCAAATCACGAAATGTAGTAAACCTAGAAATCAAAATGCGAAACTTTGGAAACTGCCAGATACATGGAAATTATATAACATGCTCCTGAGCACTGGGTCAAAAAAGAAATTAATAATAAATTTTTAAAATTTCTTGACACAAATGAAAATGGAAACACAATATACCATAACTTAGGGGTTATAGCAATAGTGGTACAAAGAGATAAGTTTATAGCAATAAATGCATACATTAAAAGTAGAAAGATTTCAAATAAACAACCTAAAAATTCACCTCAAAGAACTAGACAAGCAAGAACAAACCAAACCGAAATTAGCAGAAGGAAGAAAAAAATCAAGATTAGAGCAGTAGTAAATGAGATAGAGACAAAAAATACAATACAAATGATTAACGAAATGAAAAGCTGCATTTTGAAAAGACAGACAAAATTGACAAACCACTAGCTAGATTAACCAAGAAAAAAGAGAGAGAATCCAAACAAGTAAAATAAAAAAGGAGACATTACAACTGATACTGTGGAAATTTAAAAGATCATTAAAGACTGCTACAAACAACTACAAGCTAAATATTGAAAAACCTGGAAGAAATGGATAAATTTCTCGACATATATGACTTCTCAACAATGAACCAGGAAGAAGTAGAAACCCTGAACAGATTAGTAATGAGTAACAAGATTGAATCTGCAATAGAAAGTCTCCCAACAAAGAAAAGCTCAGGATTGGATGGCTTTACTACTGAATTCTACTGGACTTTTAAAGAACACCAATTCTCATACTATTCCAAAAATGGAAGAGATGAGAATTCTTCCTAACTGATTCTACATGGCCAGCATTACCATGATACCAAAACCAGATATGAACAAAACAGAAAAGAGAAAACTACAGACCAATATCGCTAATGTATATAGATGCAAACATCCTCATCAAAATACTAGCAAACCAAATTAATAGCATATTAAAAGAATTATACATAATGACCAAGTGGGATTTATCCCAGGTATGCAAGGACAGATTAGCATATATAAATCAATAAATGTGATACATCACTTCAACAGAATGATGGACAAAACCCATATAATCATCTCAACAGATGCAAAAAACGAATGTGACAAAGTTCAACATCTCTTAATAATAAAAACTCTCAACAACTTAGGCTTGGAAGGAACATATGTTCACATAATGAGCCATATAAGACAAGTAAATAGCTAACACACTCAAAGGAGAAAAGCTGAAAGTCTTTCCTTTGAGAACTTGAACAAGGCAAAGATGCCCACTTTACCACTCTTTCTCAATATAGTACTGGAAGTTGTAGCCTAACAATTAGTCAAGATAAAGAAATAAAAGGCATCCAAATTGAAAAAAAGAGGAAGCTATATTATCCCTCTTTGAAGACAATATGATTTTATATATATAAAAACCTAGATACTTTTGCCAAAACTCTCTCAGAAATCATAAACAAATTCAGTAAAGTTGCAGAATACAAAATAAAAATCAACATGCAAAAATCAGTAGCATTTTTATACACCAGAAGTCAACTGAAAAAGAAATTAAGAAAACAATCACATTTACAATAGCTACCCAAAATACCTAAAAATAAATTTGACCAAGAGATGAAGGACCTCTACAATGGAAACTACAAAACACTCATGAAAAAAAAGTGAGGACACAAACAAATAAAAAGATAATCTATGCTCATAGATTGGAAGAATATTGTTAAAATGACCATACTGTCTAAAGCAATGTTCAGTTTGAGTGCAACCCCGATCAAAATATCAACAACATTCTTCACAGGAGTAGAAAGAACAATCCTAAAATTTGTGCAGCACCTCAAAGGACTCTGAATAGTGAAAGCAATACTGAGCAAGAGAAAAAAGCTGAACCAGAATAGCATGGTATTGGTATTAAAATGGACATACAGAACAATGGAACAGAATAAAGAACCCAGAAATAAATCTGCATGTTTACAGCCAACTGATTTTTAACAAAGGAGCCAAGAACATACACGGAGGAAAGGGCATTTTCTTTAATAAATGGTACTGGTAAAACTGGATATCCATATGCAGAAGAAACTAGATCCCTATCTTTCAATATGTGCAAAAATTGACTAAAAATAGATTAAAGACTTAAACACAAAGCCCAAAACTATGAAACTACTAGAAGAAAACAGGAGAAATACCGCAGGACATTAGGCAAAGATTTTATGCCTAAGACTTTAAAAGTACAGACAGCAAAACAAAAACAAAAATAGTTAAATAGGACTGTATTAAACTGAAAATCTTCTGCACAACAAAAGAAACAATCAATAGAATGAAAAGACAATTTATATAATGGGAATAAATATCTGCAAGTATTCATCTGAAATGGGATTAATGTGCAGAATATACAAAGACCCCAAAGAATTCAACAGCAAAAGAATAAAAAGCCATTTTAAAAAGTAGGCAAAGGAACTGAATAAACATTTCCCAAAAGAAAACATACAAATATCCAACAAGCATGAAAACAAATGCTTAACATCATTTTCAGGGAAATGCAAATCAATAGTTTTCTTGTTTTCACATTTGAGTGAGAATATGTGGTATTTACCTGTCTGTGCCTGACATGCTTTGCTTAACATAATGTCTTCCAGGCTCAATATTATCTCACCCTAATTAGAATAGCTATTAACAAAAAGAAAATAACAAACGCCAGTGAAAATGCGTAGAAAATGGAACTCACATACCACTGGTGGAAATGTACATTTATACAGCATTATGGAAAACAGTATGGTAGTTTCTCAAAAAACTGAAAATAGAATTTCCATATGATCCAGCAATCCCACTTCTGGGTATTTCAAAGGAAAATAAATCAGTATATCAAAGGGATACCCACAATCCCATGTTTACTGCAGTACTAAAAATTCATAATAGCTAAGATATGGAATCAACCTAACCGTCCATCGATGGATGGATAGATAAACAAAGTGTGGTATATATACACAATGGAATGCTGCTCAGCCATAAAAAAATAATAAAATCCTGTCACGTGTGGCAACATAGGTAAGCCTGATGAACATTATGTTAAGTAAAGCACGTCAAGCAGAGAGAGATAAAGACCACATGTTCTCACTCATATGTGAAAATAAGAAAACTGTTTTGAGCCAGTGGAAGTATAGAGTACAACTAAGTATTAGAGGCTGGGAAGGGGAAGGAGGAGGAGAGAATGGGAGAGGTTGTTTAAAAGATAAAATTACAGCTAAATTAAAAATATGAGCTCTGGTGCTCTGGAGCACTGTACAGTAAATATGGTTAATAATAATTTATTACATATTTTCAAAAAGCTAAATTGAGAGGATTTTGAATATTTAAGGTGTTGAATATGCTAATGACCCTCGTTGATAATTACACAATGTATAAAAGTATCCAAATTTCACTCTGAATCCCACAAATAGGTAATTATTATGTGTCAACTAAAAATAAAAGGGAAAAAATAATAATATTTAAAGATTATTTATGGTCACAGGGGATTAGAGAGGGAAATACTGCTGGAAAAAAGTGTTTAAGGCTTGAAAATAGACCAAAGAGTATGCTAGGGATTGTTTTAATGGAGTACTAGGCATTGCCTAGTAGACCCCTAAAAATGATCTGACTCTATAAGGGCATGAAACTCTTATCTTTCGACTGGGCAATTACATAACTCCATAGAGGTACTGATTAACATGTAGAAAACTGATAGCCTTTAAAATAATTTCTAGCAATAAAATAATCTCTGTTCATAATCCTGATAATGAATTTTGTTCAGTAGAGAATATAAACCTCTAGACAATTGGTTCTCTGTAACTGTAGGTTCCACATCAATGGATTCAACCAACTACAGGTGGAAAAATTTTTTTAAATAGCAAGTAATATGACCATAAAAATAATACATATTTTATTTAAAAATATAGTATAGCAACTATTTATATAGCATCTACATTGTATTAGGTATTATAAGTAATGTAAATATGATTTAAAGTATATGGAAGGATGCATGCAGGTTATACACAAATACAACACCATTTTATACAATGAACTTGAGCATCTGTGGATTCTGGACTCCACAAGGTGTGCTGAAACCAATCTCCTGAAGAATAAGTGTAATTCAAAATCTCACATGAACTAGTTAAAAATTCTAACCAGTTACCTCACTAATATGTTAAATAAAATACTTAACATATTTATTTTAAAACATGTTAAAATACATAAGCAATCTAAGGATTAGAAGAAAATACAGTAAGTAGCTGACAAAGGATTCATATCTAGAATATACAAAATACTTGCAAAAATTAATAGAAAAAATACCAACCAAATGGAAAATTAAAAAGAAATTAACTTGAAAGGCTTTTTACAAAAGATATAGGAATGGCAAATAAGCACAATAAAAAAATGGTAATCCTCATTAGTTATTAAGGAATTGCTATACAAAATATTTTTTAAAAGACTGACAACAACAAATAATCACAAGGTTGTAGAATAAACAAACATCTCAAAATTTGTGAGTGGGAGTGAAAAATGGTATAACCACTTTGGAAAACTGTTCATTTTAAATAAATTTAAACATACAGTTTGCCTACGTGTTAGCAATTCCTAGGAATTTATCCAAGAAAATTAAAAGCATATGCTCATGAAATAACTTGTACATAAATTTACATAGCAGCTTTATTCATAATAGCCAAAACTGCAAAGAACCCAAATGCCTATCCAGAGGACAGTGGAAAAACAAATTGTTTATATCGTATTCATACTTCTCAGCAATTTAACAGCAACAACAAAAAACCCTACTGAGACTTTCAACAGCATGAATGAATGCCTCAGACATTAGTGTAAATAAAAAAAAAAAGAGAAAATAATATTCACTATTTTATTCCATTTATATAATGTTCAAGGAGAGAAAAAAAATCTACAGTTAGAGAAATCATAATAGTGGTTTTCTCTGGATGGAGGGTGAGGATTAGCTGAACAGTAGCAAGTAAAAACTTTGAGAAAATAAAAATATTTTATATTATGATTGGGATCTAGGATTTAGTTACATGAATGTATATGTCATCAAAATTTGTCAAATTTATGCTCTATCCTTATGTCAATCAATACAACAATGCCCTAATAACTGTAGTTGTGTGTTAAATACTGATATCAGGCAATATAAGCCCTCCAACTATGTGCTTCTCTTTCAAGATTATGTTAAGTATGCTATGTCCTTTGTATCATCATGCAAGCTTTTTTTAAAAAAAAAGGTTGTCAGAATTTTGATCAATATTGCTTTAAATTTGAATATCAATTTAAGGAAAATTGACATTTCAACAATATTAAGTCCTCTGATGCATGAACATTGTATATTCTATTTATCTAAATAAACTCCATTTATTTAGGACTTTAAAATTTTTTGTTAAAATGTTTTCTAGTTCTCTGAGGAAAGGTCTGGCATATATTCTATTGTATTTATTTTTAGATGTTTGATACTTTATACTATTTTGAATGTTTTTTACAAGCATACACAAATACAATTTTTATATTTTCCATTTATTCAACAAAAGTGCTAAATTCACTTGTTAATTATGCATTTTCGATGATTGTTTTTTGAATTTTCTATATATCTAAAGCATATCATTTGCAAATAATGTTTTACATTTACATTTTCAATATTAATTTTTAATTATTTTCATTTTGTAGTATTTTACTAATTAGAACCACAGTATAATGTTGAAAAGAAGACATAATATTCTTGCAGCTTTTCAGACTTTAAGAAGTAAAGCATTCAATATTTCACTATTAAGTATTCCATTACCTTTAGATGTTTTGCAGATATTCTTTTCAGATTGAGAAATTTTCCTTATATTTCTAGCTTACTGAAACTTTTCATAAATGTATTTTCAATTTTATCAAATTTTTTCACTTACTAATGAGATAAACAAGTCTTTTATCTTTGAGTTTCAAATGTTAAACCAATACTGTTTCCTTGAATAAACCACATTTGTGACGATATGTTAGCATTTTTATATATTGCTAAATTGAATTTTCTCATATTTGTGTAAAAATACATATATGAGCTCTACCTTATCAAATTTTTATTTTATGTATATATGTATATATGTATATATGTATTTTGAGATGGAATCTCACTCTGTCGCCCAAGCTGGAGTGCAGTAGCGTGATCTCAGCTCACTGCAACCTCTGCCACCTGGGTTCCAGCCATTCTCCTGCCTCAGCCTGCTGAGTAGCTAGGACTACAGGTGTGTGCCACCATGCCCAGCTAATTTTTTGTATGTTTAGTAGAGATGGGGTCTCACCTTGTTGGCTAGGCTGGTCTCAAACTCCTGACCTCAAGCAGTATGCCCACCTCGACCTCCCAAAGTGCTGGGATTACAGGCATGAGCCACTGTGCCTGGCCTAAAATTTTAATTGTACAATACAGTATTGTCAACTCTAAGTACAATTTTGTAAAGCAGATTTCTAGACATTTTGCATCTTGCATGGCTGGACCTTTATATCCATTAATCAGCAACTTGCCATTTCCTTCATTCTAAATCCTGGCAACCACCATTTCTGTTTCTATGATTTTGAATACTTTCAATGCTTCATGTAAGTGAAGTCGTGGAGTATTTGTCCTTCTATGACTGGCTTATTTCACTGAATATAATGTCTCCATGGTTCATCCATGTTGCAGCATATAATAGAATTTCCTTCTTTTACGGCTGAATAATATTTCATTGCATGTATATATCATATTTTACTTTTCCATTTACCTATTGATATTGACTATTGTAAACAACCCTGTAATAAACACAGAAGTATAGATATTTCTTTAAGTTCCTGATTCCAATTGCTTTAGATGAATACCTAGAAATGGGATTGCTCAATTATATGGTAGCACTATATTTAATTGTTTTGGGAACCTCTATATTGTTTCTTTAGTGGTTGCAAGATTTTACATTACCGGCAACTGTGCACAAGGATTCCAACTTCTCCGCTTTCTTGCCAACACCTATTTTCAATTTTCCTTATAATATTCATTTGAACGTTAAGTGATATCTACATGGGGTTTTGATTTGTGTTTCCCTGATGATTAATGGTGCTGAACATCTTTTCATATACTTATTGGCCATTTATGTGTCAAAGATCTTGACCTGCTTTATTGTGTGTGTGTGTGTGTGTGTGTGTGTGTGTGTGTGTGTGTGTGTATGTGCACATCTGGCAGTCTGGCAGTGGGGGAGGTTCTTTCACTATTGAGTTGCAAGAATTCTTTATATATGTTGGATTTTAACCCCTTATCAGATATAACAGGTTCTTCGTTCTGTTCATGGTGTAGCAAATATTTTCTACCATTACACAGGTTGACTTTTCAATCTTATTATTTTTTTCTTTTGCTGTGCACTAGCTTTGATGTAGCATGACATAGTCTCACTTGCCCACTTTTGTTTTGTTGTCTATGCTTTTTGTGTCAGATCTAAGAAATAATTGTCAAGACTAATGTTACTAAGATTTTCCCTATATTTTCTTCTAGGAATTTTATAGTTTTAGGTTTCAAATTTAAGTTCTTTAATCCATTTTGAGTTGATTTTTGTGTATGGTGCAAGATAAGGGTCCAATTTCATTCTTTTTCATGTGTATGCCCACTTTTCTTAGCATCATTTTGCAATACTATCTTTTCTCTATGGCACCCTTGCAGAAGATCTTTTGACCACATATAAATGGGTTTATTCATGAGTTTATTTCTGGGCTCTTTATTTTGTTGCATTGGTCTATAGGTCTAAATTTATTCCAGTACCATAACATATTGATTATTGTAGCTTTGTAACATGCTTTAAAATTAGAATATGAGAGGTCACCAGCTTCAGCTTTTTTATTAAGACTGTTTTATTTATTTAAGGTCCTCTGTGGTTCCACATAAATTTTATGATTTTTTGTATGTTTTTGAAAAAAATGCTAGTGAGATTTTAGTAGGGATTGTATTAATCTATAGACCACTTTGGGTAGTACGGAGATTTGGACAATATTAGTTCTTCCAATCCATGAACATGGATGTCTTTTCATTTATTTGTGTTCTCTAATTTCTTTCAGCACTGTTTTGTAGTTTTTAGTGTACAAATTTTTCATCTCCTTCACAAAATTTATTTATTTATTTATTTATTGATTGATTGATTGATTTATTGAGACGGAGTTTCACTCTTGTTGCCCAGGCTGGAGTGCAATGGCACAATCTTGGCTCACTGCAACCTCCACCTCCCAGGTTCAATTGATTCCCCTGCCTCAGCCTCCTGAGTAGCTGGGATGATAGGCATGTACCACTACACTTGGCTAATTTTGTATTTTTAGTAGAAATGGGGTTTCTGTATGTTGGTCAGGCTGGTATCAAACTCCCAATCTCAGGTGATCCACCTATCTCAGCCTCCCAAAGTGCTGGGCTTACAGGTGTGAGCCACTGCACCTGGCCATAAAATTTATATTTATAATAAAAATAATAAAAAGTATTTTATTACTTTTGAAGCTATTGGAAATGTGACTGCTTTATTTATTTCCTTCTTGATTTTTTTTTTAAGTACAGAGGCACAACTGATTTTTGTATGTTTATTTGGGATCCTGAAACTTTGCTGAATTTATTTATTAATACTAACAGGCTTTTGAGAACTCTTTGGGATTTTCTATGTATATGATGATGTCATCTGCAAACAGAGATAATATTACTTCTTCCACTCTAATTCGAACGCTTTTTATGTTTTCTTGTCTAATTGCTCTGGCTAGTACTCCCAGAACTATATTGAATAAAAGTGGTAAAAGGGCATCTTTATCTTCTTTATGATCTGAGAAAAAAAGCTTTCAATTTTTTACTATTCTGTATGATGTTAGCTGTGGACTTTCGTACGTGACTCATCTCCTGAGATCATCATGTGATTTTCATCCTTCATTCTGTTAATGTAGTACATCACACTAATTGATTTTCATATGTTGAAACATGTTTGCATCTCAGGGATAAATCCCACTTGGTTGTAATGTACAATTATTTTAATGTGCTGTTAAATTTTGTTTTCTAGTGTTTTGGTGAGGATATTTGCATCTATATTCATCAGAAATATTGTCCCAAAGTTTTATTTTCTTGTAGTATCTTTTCTGACTTGGTTATCAGGCCAAAGCTAGACTCATAAAATAGGTTTGAAAGTGTTTTCTCTACTTTAATTTTTTTGAAAAGTTGGCATTAATTATTTTTTAAATGTTTGATATTCCTTGGCAAAGCGAACTGATCCTGGGCTATTCTTTGTTGGGAGGTTTTTGATTACCAATATAACATAATATCCTTACTAGTTATACTTCTAGTGAGATTTTTCTGTTTCTTCATGATTCAGTCTTTGTTTCTAGAAATTGATCCATTTCTTCTAGATTATTCACATCATTGGAATAAAATTTTTCATAAAAGCATCTTTTAATCTTTTTAATCTCTATGTCATCTATTGTAATGTCTCCTCTTTCATCTATGATTTTATTTGAGTCTTGGCTATGGGAGCTCCACCCTCATAAATTGATTAGTGCTTTTTAAAAAAACTTCAGTGGGGCAAGTTTATCTCTTTCACAAGTCTCTCACGTGAGAATGCAGTGTCCTTTTTGCCCTTCTATCCCTTCTCCTATGTGAGGACACCTAGACAGCCAATCAATGAGAAGCAGGCCTTTACCGGACACTGAACCTGCTGGCACCTTGATTATGAACTTCTGCTTCCAGAACTGTGAGAAAATAATTTCATTTGTTTATAAATTACCCATTCTTGGGTATTTTGTTATAGCACCATGAATGAACTAAAACAGAAAATGGTACCAACAAACGGATGTTGTTACAACTAATACCTAAAAATGTGAAAGCAGCTTTGGACTAGGTAATGGATAAAGGCTGGGAGAATTTGGAGTTTGCTAAAAACAGCCTAGATTGTCATGAGCAGAGCATTAAGGGAAATTCTGGTGAGGGATCAAAAGAGAAGAGCTGTAGAGAGAGTGATACTCTTCTTAGAGATGTAAATATTTGTGATCAGAATGCTGGCAGAAACAATGGATAATAAAGGCCATTTCGATGAGGTCTTAGGCAGAAATACGAAATGTCTTATTGGAAACTAGAGGGAGGAAAACCATCTTTCTTGAAAGTGGCAAACAACATGGCTGAATTAAGACAGAATTTAAGAACAATGAATCCTGGTTTTGGTAATATATTGCTAAGCAGCAAGGAATTCCAGGTGTTGCATGGCTTCTCATTAACTGTTTATAATTTATACTCAAAAGGGAAGGAGAACTTAAACATTTGGAAAATTTCCAGCCTAGCCAGATAGTAAAGAATAAGACAATGTGTTAGATAATACCAAATGTGTGGCATAAGAGTAGAATGGATAGGCAGGGCACATGGTGGCTCATGCCTGTAATCCCAGCACTTTGGGAGGCTGAGGTGGGTGCATCACTTGGGGCCAGGAGTTTGAGAAAAGCCTGGCCAATATGGCAAAACTCCATGTCTACTAAAAAAAATACAATAATTACCCAGGTGTGGTGGCACATGCCTGTAATGCCAGCTAGTCAGGAGGCTGACGCATGAGAATTGCCTGAATCCAGGAGGCAGTGGTTGTAATGTGGTGGGATGGCCCCACTGCACTCCAGCCTGCATGACAGAGTGAGATGATGTCTCAAAAATATGTATTTTTTTAAAGTAATACAGATAGAAGGAAGCCAAATTCTATTCAACAATACAATGAAAGAATGACCCCAAAGGCATTTTAGAGATTTTTGAAGCTGCCACAAGCCTAGTGTGCTAGGGCCTTGAAGGCCTAACAGTTTCAAGGGAGAGGTCCAGAGTACCTGTGGGAATTTAAGGCTCACTCCCCAGGGCCACTCAAGTCTCTGCTCCCTGGATTCTGGTGCACACTTCTTGACTGCCCTAACCATGGCTCCAGTGGACCAGGTATGGCTTAGGTCACTGCTCCCAAAGGTATAGCCATAAACTGTGATGATGTCTGCACAGTGCTAACTCTAAGGGCACAGTGAAAAAACTGTAGCAGCATGGCAAACTCCACCTAGACTTCAAAGAATGCCCAAGAGAGACTTGGGATCGGGCCACAAGGGCAGGGCTGCCAAAGAAAGTCCACACTAGGGCAACATTTAGTGGATTCATAAAGACAAGGCTGCTACCAAGACTTCCAGCCTATAGAGCCACCAGCATGCAACAGGAGCCTAGGACAGCTACAGGCAAACAACTCCACTTCATTAGAGCTCTGGCGCAGGCTGCACCCAGAAAAGTCATGGGGGCGGGGTCCCATGCAGCCTTCCAAATCCTGCCCCAGTTGGAAGGCAGAACATGTATTCAAAGAAATTTATTCCCCAGCACTAAGATTTAACATTGTTTGTCCTGTTGAGTGTTAGACTTACTTGGGACCTGTTCCCTTTTTTCTTTCCTATTTTTCCCTTTTAGAATGGAAATATCTATCCTATGCCTATCTGACCATTATATTTTAGAAGCACATAACTTTTTTATTTCATAGGCTCACAGCTAGAGAGAATTTGCCTCAGATTGAACTGTACCTTGAGTCTCGTCCACATCTTATTTAGGTGATATTTAGGCGAGATTAGATTTAGACTTTAAATTTGATGCTGAAATGAGTTAAGACTTTTTGGAGCTATTGGAATGGAATGAGTATATTTTGTATGTGAGAAGGACATGATTTGAGGGGAGAGGCCAGAGGTGGAATTATATGGTTTAAATGATGATGTCTCCTTTAAAATTCATATTGAATCTTAATCTCAAATGCTACAGTATTAGGAGATATGGTCTTTGGGAAGTCATTAAGTAATGAAGGCACCACCCACATAAATGAGATTTGCAGCCTTATAAAAGGTCTTGAGGTTTAAAGGAGTCCTCTCTTGCCCTTCCACCTTTCACCGTGTAAGGACAGAAACAACTAAGTGCTATCTCCTAAGCTGAGATCAGGCCTCACCAGAGACCTCCCAGACTCTAGAAATGTAATAAATAGATCTATTTTTTTTATACATTACCTAGTAAGGTATTTTGTCATAGCAGCACAAATGGACTATGTCACTTAGTTAATCTAGCTAAAGGTATTCAAATTTGTTGTTGATCTTTAAAAAAAATTTAAAAACCAAATCTTAGTTTCATTGATTTTAAAGTTCTTTTTCTATTCTGTATTTCATGTATTTCTGCTCTAATATTATTTCTTTCCTTCCTTCTGCTAACTTTGGGCTTAGTTTGCTCTTTTTCTATTGCTTTAAGGTATGAAGCTAGGTTGTTTATTTGAGATCTTTTTAAATGTAGATATTTATCACTATAAACTTCTCTCAATACTGCTTTTGCTGCATGCCATTAAATTTATGTTGTGTTTTAATTTTTGCTTAAGATATTTTCTAGTTTCTCTTTTGATTTCTTCTTTGTCTCATTGGTTGCTCAAGATAGTGTTGTTTGATTTCCATATACTTGTGAATTTTTTAGTTTCTTTCTGCCATTAATTTCTACTGTTATTTTATTGTGATTGGTAAACATACATGGTATGACTTCAATCTTCTTACATTTGTTTAGACTTGTTTTATGACCTAACATGCATCTATCCTGGAGAATGTTTCATGTGGACTTGAGAAGAATGTGTCTTCTGTTGCTGTTTGATGGAATGTCCTATATATTTCTTTTAGGTTCATCTGGCCTGTAGTGTTATTCAAGTCCTCTGTAGCCTTAGTGATCTTCTATGTTCTATCCATTATTGAAAGTAGGGTATTGAAATCCCCTGTTGTTATTACGTTACTATACTATTTTGCCCTTCATTTCTGTCAATATTGCCTCATGTATCTAGGTGTTCTGAGGGTGGATACATATAAATTTATAATTTTTCTAACTTCCTAGTGAAATGACCCTCTTCTGATTATATATTGTCCTTCTTTGACTTTTGACAGTTTTGAATTAAAGTCTTTTGTCTGATGTAAGTATAGCCACCCCTACTCTCTTTTAGTAATAATTTGCATGGATTATCTTTTGCCATTCTTTCTATGTGCATGTCTTTAAATCTAAAGCAAGTCTTTTACAGATAGCATACAACTGAATCTTGGGAGTTTTAAAATTCATTCAGCCACTGTATGCCTTTTGATTGGGGAATTTAATTCCTTTACATTTAATGTAATTATTGATAGGAAAATACTTACTATTAACATTTTGTTAATTGCTTTACGACTATCTTATAGCTTTTTTGTCACTGTTTTCCTCTCTTGCTATCTTCCTTTATGTTTCATTGATCTTTTTGTAGTTACATGTTTTGATTACTTTCTCACTTATTTTTGTGTATCCTCTGCTGGCATTTTCTTCATGGTAACCATGAGGCTTCCATAAAACATCTTATTGTTATAACATTATATTCTAAATAAGCATCGATTCATATTTTGTTTTACATATCTGAGAGTAAGGAGGGTAAATAAAGGCATTTTAAAACAATCAAAGCATGAGAGAATTTATTAGTCATACTCTCAATGAGTGAATTGCTAAATTTTTAGCAAGAAATAAATTGAACAAACAAAGAAAACTGGTTGAAAGATACCCTTGTGTACAAATAAACAGCCAAACTTTTGGATCAATCTGAACAAACACTGATGCTAGGAAAATAAAAAAATTGTGGGAAATAAAAACTAGATAAAAATAAAACACCGAAAATAGTATCATGTAAAATGAGAGGGAGTAATAGGAATTAAAACCTTTTTTTTGAGACGAAGTTTCACTCTTGTTGCCCAGGTGGGAGTGCAATGAGGTGATCTCGGCTCACCACAGCCTCCGCCTCTCAGGGTCAAGTGATTCTCCTGCCTCAGCCTCCCAAGTAGCTAGGATTACGGCTGCCCACCACCACACCCAGATAATTCTTGTATTTTTAGTAAAGACAGGGTTTCACCATGTTGGCCAGCCTGGTTTCGAACTCCTGACCTTAGGTGATCCACTTCAGCCTCACAAAGTGCTGAGATTACACGGGTGAGCCGCCATGCCTGGCTGAATTAAAGCTTTTTAATCTATGTGTATTGCTCTGGAAAGGACAGAAATATTGATTAAATTAACCTGGCAATATAGGTATACATGTCTTTAAAATGATTGAAATATATTTCTCAGGTCATAATCCCAAAACACACTGTATGTGTTCATTTCCCTTTCCATACCTTTAGTTCAGGAGTTTAAAAAGGCAATAAGATACCAACTACTCTTTTAAATCTTTTGTAACAGACAAATCTATACCAGAAAACCTGTTTCATGATTATCTTCCTCTTCAAAGAACTATGAGCACTCCATTTATCCTTTCTATCAGAAGTTAAATGTTTCCTCTTCATCCATCCTCAGCTCTTCTTTTTAAGCTTGATTCAGGATTTGATCTCATTATTTCAAACCAAGGTAGTATAATATAATCACTTATATGTATCTGAATTACCTAGAGAAAACTTTTCAAAATATATAAACTGGATTCAACATTCACATTCCCAGATATACTCTTGCAAAAGAACTGAGATGAATACTTACAGGAATGTTTTTTAAAAGTCTCTTGCCATCCAAGTTATTATGATGCACAACTCATAATCAAGTCAAATCTACTTAAATATTCTAGGATACCATGAGGCAAGATATAATTTATAACAGGTCTCTACAATACACCAAATATATACCCTAAATCAAAATTTCCTACAATAAAATTCCAGTAGATCTTATGTTTAATCTGTAACTTGGTATCCTGCAAAATTCCTTTTCTTATCTCATTTTATAGCAATATATGCTTATTATGGGATAATAAGAAAAAAATTTTTCAGAACACAATTGGTCTTAATTCTAATTTTTAAATTTTTATTCTAATTTTTCCATTTTTATTCTAATATGTATGTATGTATGCATTTATATACTTTTTGCTAAAAAAAATTTCACAATTTTTCTTTCTATATATCAGTTTGCTCTTATCTTTCTTTATGCAATGTTATTTTGTGGCTATTCTTCAATGCCTTTTATCTTCTAACACCTAAATCTGTGTTTTATACTTCATCACATAGGTGTACTGTGACTTATTTACAGTCTACATTGTTGAACATATAAGAGTTTTCCATTCTTTCCTAAAACAATGACATGAAGTTCTTCAATATAAATCTTTGCACTCATCTTTGATCACTTCCTTAAGAGAGTCCCAGGAATGGGCTTACTGGGCACAAACATTTTTTTTTTCTTTTTGAAACGGAGTTTTGCTCTTGTCACCCAGGTTGGAGTGCAGTGGCACAATCTCGACTCACTGCAACCTCCGCATCCTGGGTTCAAATGATTCTCCTGCCTCAGCCTCCCAAGTAGCTGGGATTAGAGGTGCCCACCACCACGCCAGTTAATTTTTTATTTTTAGTAGAGATGGGGTTTCACCATGTTGGTCAGGCTGGTCTCGAACTCCTGATCTCAGGTGATCTGCTTGCCTCGTCCTCCCAAAGTGCTAGGATTACAGGCATGAGCCACCACACTTGGCCAGGGATAAACATTTTTAAAGCTCTTCATTTCAGATAGATTATATTAAGGGTCTGTTATTTATGTGAAGTTTATTTCTTTATGGAGAATCACACTACCTTAGAAAATCTACACTCTTTTACGGACCATTATGAAGTATATGTTCTCATGATAGAACATTATAATCTTCATAGAGTAGCGAGGTTGCCGAGAAATAAGAGACCTGAACTCTTTTCCCTTTATTACAACTTACTCGCTCTGTGGCCTAAAGCAACTCACTGAACAATTTTGTTAGAAAACTGCCTCGAGGTTCTACGGAGTAAGGAAGAAAAGGAAGGTTACACTCATGTTCTCTTGAAGATTGGACTGTATGCTATAAGATTCAAGCAGACAAAACAAGATATAAAATGAAGACCCTAGTCTAACACACAAACGCAAATAAGTTCTCCAGGGGCAATATTGCAAAGGATTATATTTACCATATTTGTAGAAGTTTCTAGAAGTTGAAACACCTTATTGGCCTTTCATAAGCAAGCATTTTTTTCTGTTTAAACTCCTAAAATGTTTCACTTTAACACAACAAAATTCCCTTTATAAAGTAAACATTGTTCCATAATTATTTATCTAATTTTTATTTGTATAGGATATTCCCTTTTCCTATTTCTTTCTCAATTGCTCAATTGTTCATGTAAATTTAATACAAGAAATGGTTTAGGTATTTTTAAAGCATGGAAAATAGCCTGTCTTCTGAAGTGATGCTGATTTGGTGAAAGCAGAGAGGAGCCTATTTGAAATTAAGTATCTGTTGCCATTTTAAATTCTGTAGAAACTTTTGGTCATTTATAAAAAGCATTTTTTCTGCAAACACTTATGAGCACTTTGCATGGGTCCAGCACTGTTAGACAATAAAATTTCAGAAAACAATAAGAGATGATTTCTCTTTAAAGGGTTCATAACATTGTAAGAAAGACAAACATGTATACAAATAATTACAGTACCATGGATAAGCAATACTACACTTGAGTTAGCCTAGAATAGAAAAATGACAAATTGAGGCTTGTGGTCAGGTCTGGAAAAACTTTTCAAGGAGGTAACTTTTGAATAGACGAAAAAAAAAAGGAAAAGGAAAAGACTTCATTGCAGTGAAAAGAAACACATTAAAATCAGAGGCAATAGCATGTTACATTAAAAGAACACAGAATTATAGAACATGGATGATACTACGAGTAGTCCAAAAATGTCACCTATTACAGAAGAACTCTCTACTAAAATATGTTCTGTCACTATTTGCCATCAGGTATCACTTCTTTTTTTGCTGTAATCCTTAAGAAGTTATTAGAAATTGTTTTATTTGGTGCTTCTATACAGATATTTTACATAATACCCTCCAAACTGAATGAAATTTAAAGAGAACATAAAAAATCATTCAGTGATTGTGTTAGAACCAGAAGGACTGCGAGCCTTCAGGATTTAAGGTGTTTGCCACAGGATAAATAACTAAGCAAGACTTCAAGAAACGTAGTACAGAAAAGAGACAGTCTCCCTAAAGCTCAGACTCACTGTTTGGAGAAGCATTTCCAGAAGAGCTGAGCAGAGTACAGAAGACCCTGGAATTCTTCCCAAATCTCAGTGACTCTCTGATGGTGACTGGAATGAGGCATGATACAAGTACTAAGTATTTATTACTAACTTTTCACAGGAGAAATTATCTCATAGAAAAATTTAAGAGCTGAACATTACAAATTTCAACCTAGCCAAACAACATTCTTTATTTTATGACTAGCAGCCTGCTAAATTAAAAAAGAAAAAAGAAAATGTTATGAGCAATTAACATCTCTCAGGCAGTGTTTCTGTGCAAATGTCTATTAAATATTAAGGTGGATCACGGCTGGCAGCACTCCAGGGCTCTGCAGAGCACACGGCACATGCAGATCACCTGTCTGCAACAGCAGAGGCTGCAATTCAGAGATAACCAAGTTCTTCTCTCCCTTTCTATCTGCAACTATCCATTTCTTTTTCACTTTTTTTTTCTCTTCCCCACTGAAAATCTAACTTGATGATTCAAAATATACCTTAAAAAAAAAAACCTACACATAAAAAGAGAGAAGTTTAAACTGCACTGAAAGATTTACTATTACAGAATGTAATGTGGGTTATATTTGCTGTTTTTCCTAGTATTTCCCAGGATAAAGCATCCAGCTTAAGAAAAAGAGAATATTATTATCTGTTCAGCAAAACCTAAAGAGAAGACAAGGCTGCCAGATATAGAGCTACAGAAAGCACAGTGGAAGGTTAGAAGGAAGAAGCACATTCCAGTAGTAATTCATAATACTCTCCCAGAGCAACCTTCCTCACAAATTGCAACAGGATTGTATTCAAACATTTGCTAAATTAGATATGCTCTATTTTCTTCTGGAGTGATTATCTTAAGTACTTGGAAGCTAATACTTTATCCTTAAATATTTGCATTAAAATGATTTCTAGGACATGCCTGAGGCATATCTGATACTGTATTTAAAGGATATTTGAAAAGAGACTCTAGAAGATCTGTGTACTCCAAGAAATATTTTCTGTTCATAATCTTCTTTATGCGTCCAGAGTACCTCACACTTACCACTGTTGTTATACAAATCACACTGTCTTTGATTTACTTATTTACTTATTTACTCATCTCACCATACTGACAGAGGGCATAATTTGAGATTTACTTGTTCTTGTATCTCCGTACGTTGGCCTGGCAATATCAGGCATAAATAGAATGTTTTTTAAGTGACTAAACAATAGCTTATAACCTTGAGGAGTTGACATTATAGTATTAAATGTAATAATAGCATAGGTATTTTTATTTTAAAATTAAATACTATTAAAATGTAATTTAACACATTGCTGTTTTAAGGGTTACAACTAAGTGTCTGAAATAATGCTGAAATTATCATTCTTTGAAAGTGAAAACAATTCACATTCCATATTTTTAATTCAAATGGCTTTATTGTGACATCTTATAAGAGAAGGAAAAAATATTTCTATTGGTAGTTTGAATCCTATGAATTTGGAAAATACATTTTTTAAAGCTGAGTTAGCCTAAATTCCTAAAGTTTCTTTAAATTTATAAAACATATTATTATAACTAGATACATATTTGATTATAAATAACCCCTACTGTATTTTTTCTAATATTTTAGAAATTTCTTCTTAAAAATTAGGTCAAGGTTCAGTAGTAATTATTCAAAGTATTCAAAAATTTCTCTTTCTGAGTAAATTCTGCTAAAGTATTTAGGCCATGAGTTCTTTAATCAGAATGAACCCTCTGTGCTTTGAGTAGCCATTCTCATGATTTCTTACAACCCTAAACTTCTAAGAAATCAAGATAAAATCAGTAAGAATTGATATATGTGCCTATAACTACCATGTGCCAGGAACTGGTAGTGTCGTTTACATGAATGTGTTATTCAGAAGAGCTGCCTCTTGGTTTCTGATTTCTGGCATCCAAAGTAGAATCTGATTACACACAATACTTAGTATCTCACAGCTGTCTTTTGATTTCTCAGCTCTAGTAGCTTTGTAGGTTGGTGGATAATGTTTTTTCTGCACTCTTGAGAAGATTGTCATTTTAAAGTAATACAAAAACAATTCAAGAAGCAGTGGAAACCACTTTAAAAGTAATGGACTGTGATGCCATCAGAATGGGTGGATTCTAATCTTGGTTTGTTGGTACCTAACTGTGTGGCATTTGGCTAATCTCTCACTTCTCTGTGTCACAGTTCCTCATAAACAGAGAGAGTTCTAGGATTTACTCATTCATTCCAGGTAGTTACTGCATACTGACCACACGCAAGACATTATGCTAAACTTCACCTACTAAACTGGCACCTACTAAACTACTGAATGTCTGGTAGAACTCAGCTATGAATCTATCTGGCCACGGGCTTTTTGTTGTTATTGGTAACAAATAATCCCATCAAGAAGTAGGCAAATGACGTGAATAGACATTGTTCAAAAGAAGATATACAAATGGCCAAGAAACATTTTAAAATGCTCAACATCACTAGTCGTCAGGGAATTACAAGTTAAAACCACAAAGAGCTACCATCTTACCCCAGCCAGGATGGCCATTATTAAAAAGACAAAGAACAATAGGTGTTGGTGCTGGGGAGAATATAAATTGGTAGAGCCTCTATAGCAAACAGTATGAAGATTTCTCAGAGACCTAAAGGTAGATCTTCCATTTGACTGAGACATCCAAAAGTTATTATTATCAAAAAGACACCTGCAAGCATATGTTTATCACAGCACAACTCACAATTGCAAGGATATGGAACGAATCTAAGTGCTGATCAACCAGTGAGTGAATAAAGAAAATGTGGTATATACACAGCATGGAACACTACTCATCCATAAAAAAGAATGAAATAATATATTTTGCACCAACTTGGTTGGAGCTGGAGGTCATTATTATAAGTGAAATAATTCAGTATTGGAAAACCAAATACCCAAATACCGTATGTTCTCACTTATAAGTGAGGGCTAAGTTATGGGTACACAAAGGCATACAGAGTGATATAATGGACATTGGAGATTCAGAAAAGGGGGTATAGATTTTAAAAACAACATACTGGGTATAATGTACACTACGCAGGTGAAAGGTGCACTAAAATCTCAGACTTCATCACTGTAACATTCATTCATGTAACCAGAAACCACTTGTACTCCTAAAGCTATTGAAATTTTATTTTTAAAAGAAAGAAACTGAGTCAACAGCTAATAAGCAGGAAATCTCAGACTGGAACCAAGGATTTGAATCTAAGGCATGTGTTCTTAGTACTACCTCCTAAAACACTATAAGGAACCAGATATCACTTCTGAAATTGATGCTCTCAATCCCAAACAAATACCATTACCTTCAAAACTACCTACAGCAATAGAAAAGATATGTTGTACTTATAAAGACCAGTGTTATTTCCCTCCTCTAGTTTCCTTTGGAACTCTCAGGCCGTTAACACAACACAATGCCTATTTTTGCCATCAGCCTGCACCGTGCACTGCCTAGAATGGCGACAAATAGAATCCTCTGCTCTCATCTTCGTTCAGAAATCTGTCCCTTTTTCCATACTGTACCTAGAAAGGACCAAAAGACTGCCTGTGTTTTGTGCATCTTTGTGAGTGTGTGTTCTCTGTGAAAAGGCATACTCATATGAAAAAGAAAATAAACTTCTCCAAATACTCTTTCAACAACATGACAGCTCTTACTCCATTAATTGTAATCTACATAGTACAAAGAAGAATGGCATCAAACATATCAGTTTGGTTTATAGAATTGACCCTGGCTCTATTACCTGTTCCCTATCATCACAAAGGTGGTGACAATTAAACAGAGAGTAAAAGACTAAAAATAGCAAGAAATGACTTAAATCCATGATTCCACCCTGCTATTAGGAAAGAATTGAGCACAACTGTCTGAGTTGTAGCACAACATTCCACCCACTTGTCAAATATGACTCAATACAGAATCTTCTCTCATGAAGATGGATATAAGAAGAGGTAAACAAATGGAAGCTTCTAAGTATATAGAGAAGAATGGAAGTATTTCTTTCTGACACGTACAGATGAAGTATTCTTCCACTTTTAAAGAGAGTTCCTTTAATCTTCAAAACAGTGGCATCATAATGATTAAAAATATATTAGATTTTCTGATTTCCATATGACACAATTGTGGAAGATGTTTCCAAATACCTTAGTTCAAGACATACATGCCTTGTTACATAAGCCTGAGTACACTTTACCCATAATTCCTAAGACTGGTTCAAAATTAATTCATACATGTTATTTATTTAAAGCAATGGAAATTTATAAAGAATCTGTTTCAATAGATTCTTCTCTCATTGATACATTCAGCATAGCTAATGGATACTAACAAAATGATAAATCTGAATATTCTTGCCCCTTTATTCTATATTTGAGAATCTTCCAGAATTTTACCATGGGTTTGGAGTTTGTGTGATTCAACGCCAACCAGAAACTTCATGACTTGGGGGCTGCCCTTTACCCATCATACAATAGAGCAGATTACCACTGAACAAAGGAGGAACAAGAATGTCTACTCTTACTTAACTTTGTATTATTCCTCTGAATGTACCTCTATTACCCAAAATAAAACCCTCCAAAGTGGACTGATTTCCAAAGTGAAACTTCTAAATTTCCTTCAGATCAATTATTCTCAGTCAGCATCTATAAAACCACATGTGACTCATCAAAATATATGCTATCACCCAAGCTACCACATTGCCACTTTAGAATTCTTTTATACAAAAATTCTCCAATGTAGCAGCTATGAATTCTCTAAAGATATTAATGACTTTAAATATGGCTAGATTGTCAGTGGATGTACAATATTGTGCTCAATTAAGGATAACCCAATACAGGAAAAGTACTTTTTCAACACTTAGTTGACTCAGAACTTGGACCCATGTTCCAAGTAAAAACAAGCATGCAGGCAATCTATTTTCCTTTGTAAGTTAGAGAGTATATAAAACACTTCAGGAATATTTTTTCTACTATATCCTAAAGGAGAATAAAGACTATTTTTGTGTCCACCACAGCCCCGAATGTTCCTGGTGACTGGAATATTTATCCAAAGGACTAAGCTAAAACCTAAATGACATACTTGATGCTTCTATCTTCTTCATGACTCACATCCAACTGATTAACTCCCTTTCTGTCACATGCTCATAGATGCACACACACATACACACTCTCTGTTTCTCTTTTCCATCCTCTGCCACTGCAATTCATTCCCTCATCATCTTGTTTTATCATCCCAAATAATTTATTAACAACTTCACAATATTGTACCAAATAATATGCTAGTTGCTAGGTACAAAAAAAGTAAAACAAAAAAGCACTAATCAAATATTTCTCATCTATCACAAGTAGATGTGAAACAAGATGCCTAATCAAACATTTAGATTCATCACGTTAAATATACTAAAAGCAATATTTTAGTATAAAATAAGTATTAAAAAGTATAAAAAAAGACAAAACCAATTTTCCTTGAGGGAGTCAGATGGCCTAGACTAAGAAGTGGATGAGGAACAAGGAAGGACATGTCAAAGAAAGGGAATAGCATGTGCAAGGCAGTGAGATGCTGAAGATCACAGGATATTGAGAGATATTTGAGTAGTTCAGTGTTTCTGAAAACCCCAGGCCATGGGCAGCAAACTGGTTGCACACTCACAGTACCATTGTTCTGCCTGGGGATCCTCCACCATTAACCCACTGCATCAGCAAACTACCTGCAGACATACCCCATAAGGCACTCTGACTCCACCAAGCACAGGGAACCGGTAAATCTCTGGAGAGTCACGGGCCTCCTGGCAGCCTAACCTGTTGCATGGACCACCCCTAAGAGAAGAAGAAATGCAGCCCACCAAAGCCCCCTTTGGGACAAAGAAAACATAGCTCAGTGGTGCAATTGAAGAGGATACCACCAAGCCCCAGGAACAGACGTGGAGAGGGAATCATCTCTTGCACCCCTCCCTGAGCACTGAAATATAAAAGGAGGGGTGAGTGCAGGTAAAAGCCTATCTGCTGGACCTAACTCTTATGCAGCATCCACTGGGCCACAGCCTGAATTAGACCACCAAACAAAAATATATTGTTTCAACATACAATGCCTGTGAAACCCACCTACAACCATGGAAACCATACAGAGCCTTGGCCCTCTGCAAGTACCCAGAAGCAAAGCCAATGGACTATATAAAACATACACCATAGTCAAACCCTTAAAGGAAAAAGACAACCCCATACAAACAACAGCAAATTCAGAAAGCAAAAGAAGTGATCGCTGTCTCGGATGGGAAGGAATCAGAACAAGAATTCAGGCAACTCAAAAAGCCAGAGCATTTCATCACATCCAAAGGATCACACTAGCTCCCTAGTAATGGATGTTAACCAGATTGAAATGTCTGAAGTGACAGATATAGAATTCAGAATCTGGATGGCAAAGAAGCAGCAAGATCCATGAGAAAGTTGAAATCCAATCCAATAAAGCCAGAAAAACCATCCAAGATTTGAAAGACAACATAGTTATATTAAGAAAGAACCAAACAGAGATTCAGGAATTGAAAAATTCATTAGTTATTTCAAAATACATTTTAAAGCCTTAACAGCAGACTAGATCAAGCAGAGGACAGAATTCCAGAGCTCAAATATCAGTCCTTCAAATCAACCCAGTCAGGCAACAGCAACAGAAAAAAGAATTTAAAAAAAAAATGATCAAAGCATCCAAAAAATATGAGACTATGCAAAGTGATCAAACCTGTTACTCATTAGCATTCCTGTAAAAGAATAAGAGGGAGTAAGCAACTTGGAAAACATATTTGAGGATATAATCTATGACAATGTCCCCAATCTTATTACAGAGGTTGACATGCAAAGGTAAGAAACTCAGAAGACTACTGCAAGATATTATACAAGATGACCATCCCCAAGGCACATAGTTATCAGAGTTTCCAAAGTCAATGTCAAAGAAAAAAAAACTTTAAACAAATCAAGAAGAAAAAGCAAATAACCCCATTAAAAAGTAGGCAAAGGAAACGAACAGTCTTCAAAAGAAGACACACAAGTGGCCAAAGAACATATGAAAAAATGCTTGAAGTCACTACTCATCAGAGAAATACAAATCAAAACTACAATGAGACACTGTCTCATACCAGTCAGACTGTTTATATTGAAAAAAACAAAAAAACTGTGAGTGAGGCTGCAGAGAAAAGGGAACCCTTATACACTGTTGGTGGGAATGTAAATTAGTTCTAGCTCTGTGGAAAGCAGTATGGAGATTTCTCAAATAACTAAAAATAGAACTAGTATTTGAGCCAGCAATCCCCTTACTGGGTAGATACCCAAAGAAAAATAAATTTTTCTTCCCAAAAGGTACCTGCACTCATATATTTTTCACAACACCATTCACAGTAGCGAAGTCATGAAAACAACCTGGGTGCCCCCCATAAAGATGGGAACAGTAGACAATGTGAGCCTACAAAAGAGGGAGAGGAGTGAGGACTTAAAAACTTTCTATTGGGTATTATGTTCACTATCTGGGTGATGAGATCCACAGAAGCCCAAACTGCAGCATCACACAATATACTCTTCTAACAAACTTGCACATGTACTCCTGAATTTAAAATAAAAATTAAATTTTTAAAACAACTGAAAGTATTCTGCAGTGAGTGAAAACACATTACAATTTATAGAATGCCACTAAAGCAGTGCCTAGGGGAAAAGTTACAGCCCTAATGCACAATTTAGAAAGAAGATATTAAATCACTGACCTCAGCTTCTACCTTTGAATCTAGAAAATGAAGAGCAAAGTGAACCCAAAGAACAAAGAGAAAGGAAATGTAAGGTTATTCTTGTAAGGATATTGCCGAGTTTAAAATGAGGAAACTGAGGCCAGCACGAGACAAATTAAATTCCAGTTTATTTAGCTCCCTGGCGAGGTTCTGTGGTCCCGGGGGAGAGACAGAGAGAGGGGCCAGAGAAGTCACGCCCGGCCGTTCTGGGCATGGGGTTTTATAGGGGGTGAGGGCAGTAGATTGGTCAGTGGGGAAACAAAGCATGGGTAACTGCATTGGTCATAGAGAGACTGGACCTGGACTTGGCAAGTTGCCGTTGGTAGTCCAGCAGGGCTATGGACAGGTGGGCTGGAGAAGGTAACAAAGCATGGGCACCTGTATTGGTCAGAGAAAGACTGGACCCAGACTTGGCGAGCTGCCATCTCTCGGCGGGATTTTTGAATTTTGGGCTGGCAGCATGATTTAGTGCTGAGTGTGGGGCTAGGGGTGGAATGCAGGAGTGGGTGTGGGGAGCCTGCATGGAGAAGGCAGGCGCCAGTAGGACGTCCGGCCTCCTGATAAGTGTTATCAGGTGCGGAGGGGGTGAGTATTGTCCATCCGGCTCCCGGTGAGGCTATCGGCCTTACACTAATAATCATAATTTTTTCTTACCCATAGCATCGACTGCTTTATTTTCCTCCTGCCAACCTTTTCCATGAGGGCCTTCTATCTTCTGCTCCCATTACCACTGACTAAATCCTTGCATATATATTGCATACATTCTCAAAGGAATATGATTTTTTGTATTAATTGCTGATATGGTTTGGCTCTGTGTTCCCACTCAAATTTCATCTCAAATTATAATCCCCACATGTCAGGGGAGGGGCCTGGTGGAAGGTGATTAAATTGTGGGGGCGGACTTCCTGCTTGCTATTCTCGTGATAGTGAGTTCTCACTAGATCTGGTTGTTTGAAAGTGTGTGGCACTTCCCCCTTCGCTCGCACGCTCGCTCTCTCCTGCTCTACGTGGTAATACATGCTTGCTTCTCCTCTGCCCTTCTGACATTAGAGTAAGTTTCCTGAGGCCTCCCAGCCATGCTTCCTATTAAGCCTGTGAAACTGAGTCAGTTAAACCACTTTTCTTCATGAATTACCCAGTCTCACACAATTCTTTATAGCAGTATGGAAACAGACTAAGACAGCTGCCATCATCCCTGACTGGGCAAGCTTTTGTGACATAGGTTGTAGGTCACTGGAACATTCACATGTTGACTGCCCTTAGAAAGGTCAGAGGTTGAAGCCGGGTGTGGTGGCTCATGCCTGTAATCCAAGCACTTTGGAGGCCAAGGCAGGCGGATCACCTGAGGTCGGGAGTTCAAGACCAGCCTGACCAACATGGCGAAACAACGTCTTAAAAAAAAAAAGTAATTAAAAAAAAGGTCAGAGGTTGAAAACAAGCCACATGTGGAACATAGGTATGTTCGTTCAGCTTGCACTTTGTTGGCCCACACAGGAAATCAGAGAATTTTTTTCTTTTTTTGTTTTGTTTTGTTTTTTTTAACATGGAGTCTCACTCTCTTGCCAGGCTGGAGTGCAGTGGTACGGTCTCAACTCACTGCAACCTCTGCCTCCCAGGTTCAAGCAATTCTCCTGTCTCAGCCTCCCAAGTAGCTGGGACTACAGGGGCCTGCCACGACACCTGGCTAATTTTTTATTTTTAGTAGAGACGGGATTTCACCATGGCGAGGATGATCTCGGTCTCTTGACCTCATGATTTACCTGCCTCAGCCTCCCAAAGCACTGGGATTACAGGCTGAGCCACTGTGCCCAGCCTTCAGAGAATTTCATTTTTTAAAATCAGAATGTTTAGGTTTTCTTGAAAATCTCAAGATCTGCCAACAGTTACTCTTTATTCCTGGATGACGCAACTATTGGCAAAAGCTAAGTATTGACCAGCCCCTTAAGACAGAGCATGTTCTAATTCTTTGCAGTCTCCAGCAAACTCCCTGTTATCTCTTACATCTACTTGCTTACTTCAATTATGTTAGGTACTGGCCTGTTTTAGCCCTTGAGTTTGTAAACCCTGAGCTAAGGACCCTCGTCTGCTCCAATCATTTGGGACCAGAATGTAAAGTAGGTGATGAGAAGCAGCTCCCTATTTATAAGAAACAATATGGTCTTGCCCCTCTGCAGAAAGCCATGGACATAAAACTTGCAGAAAAGGCTGGACATGGTGGCTCATGTCTGTAATCCCAGTACTTCAGGAGGCCGAGGCAGGTGGATCACAAGGTCAGAAGTTCGAGACTAGCCTGACCAACATGATGAAACCCCGTCTTTACTAAAAATACAAAAATTAGTCAGGTATGGTGGTGCATGCCTGTAATCCCAGCTACTCGAGAGTCTGAGGCAGGAGAATTGCTTGAACCTGGGAGGCAGAAGTTGTGGTGAGCCGAGATCGCGCCATTGTACTTCAGCCTGGGCAACAAGAGCAAAACTCCGTCTCCAAAAAAAACCAAAACCTTCAGAAAGGAGCTGTGAGTACTGCAAGCATTCTGATGCTTGACCTACCAATTACATAAACAGGGCAAATGCATATATTTTTATAAATAGCAATATATGTCATATTTATTTACATATAGATACAGTCACAATATATCTTGAAAAAAATTTCAAATCAGTATGATTGCATCTCATTTTGTTAAAAAATGAATAAATAAATTTGTATACAGGCATTGCTTGTTATTTGAATCTAATTCTTTTCTGGTTCGATAGTTGAATAGTGAATAAGGAGACAGTGAGAGAATAAGTTATATGTATTTTCTGTTATTTGAAATAGGAAAAAGTATACTCTGTTTTAAGCCCATCCAAGAACAACAAACAATATTCCAAAGTTTAAGTAAATCCTCTTACACATCTGTGTAGTAACACATCCAAGGATTTTTGCATAAATATGCTGTACAAAACATCAACTACATAATTATTTCATACTTAATGGGATTTTTAGTGGGTATGTTTTTATGTAATATGCAGCCATACAACAGAATAATAGAAATTAGCTTTCCTTATGTACTACCACAGGCATAATTTTTAATGTAAAATAAAAACTACTATGTGTTTTAAAGTTATGTCATAAATACAAATAACACTTAGTTAAATAAAATAACCAAACATGGAAATTTTAAAAAATGATTACTAACCAAATAAACGTTGGCCGGGCATGGTGGCTTACGCTTGTAATCCCAGCACACTTTGGGAGGGCAAGGCGGGCAGATCACCTGAGGTCAGGAGTTCAAGACTAGCCTGACCAACATGGAGAAACCCCATCTCTACTAAAAATACAAAATTAGCTGGGTGTGTTGGCACATGCCTATAAATCCCAGCTACTTGGGAGGCTGAGGCAGGAGAATTGCTTGAACCTGGGAGGTGGAGGTTGCAGTGAGCCGAAATCACACCATTGCACTCCAGCCTGGGCAAAAAGAGCAAAACTCCATCTCAAAAATAAATAAATAAAATAAAGAGAGTTTTAGAGAGAGGGAGATGGAGGTTGCAGGCAAGTAGATGTTGATATTGATCAGCGGATGTGAAGCAGAGTGAGAATGAGCTGGCAGAGAATGAGTGAACCATCAAATGCCTGTGGTTCACCTATTTTCAAGTCCAAGGATCTTATGAACGGTCATGTCTTCTTTTTGGCACTTGAGACAGTAGAGGTAGATGGCTATGAACCATTCCCTGTAATGCTAGATAAAGTTATGGACCAAAACAAAACAAATTTTGCAAGAACAATCAGTTTTCTGCATAATTCCACATTTTCTAAAGACCTGGCCATGGGTATTTATGGCTCCTCTTCTTTCCCTTCCTGGACTCTAGAATGGGCATCTACTTGAACAAGTTCCATGGTTATACATTAAGTTCTTTGTACCATCCACTTCACTAAATCTAGCCTTCTTCATGAGATTTAGGATTTTTGCCTTGCGTTAATCACTTCCCTGAAACCTTGGAAGTCAGCAACGTATTGCGGTACTAGTTTCTCCCATAGCCCATTCTTTGTTTGTTATGATACATGCCAAACCCAGCTGATAAATGTGAAGACCTTCTGAATGGCAAAACTCTTCCATAAATTCTGTGCTGAACCAGTGTTGCCTGCATCATCACACCATATATCAGCATATAAGTGCCACATACTGCATCACCATCTGCAAACAATATGCGTTGAAGGCTACAGTGACTCAGGTCCAGAGGCTATGATAATGGCATAATGCTAGAAGGCAAAAAGCTCATTGTGATATTATCTCCATAACTGCCAACACTAGAAGGACATCTGGGAGCTTAGTCTATTATCAAAGGAGCCTCGTTTGCAAGTTTTCCGTCCATGTGTACTCTGATAAATAGAGACAGTTAGCTCCTCCTGTAATCGCTGAACACTGCCTCGGTCACCCTATCTTTACATGTTGAATGTTACATAGCAGGCAATTCACTCTCCCGTAGTCTCTAAAAGCACGGGGGTTTTTAAAGTGATACACAAGCAGAGGTTTTAGCTTAACTTCACATTCACTTAAAAGTGGTGTTAGATGACTTTGGATGCTTTATGTTCTGGCATTTTTGTATCCTTTTCTGAAGTGAACGTACAAGATGGCATATGTTTCCAAAATAGATCAATTTCATCAACATTAAAAATTTGCTGTGCAGCTCCATCACCTTTGTCAATAGTTTTGGGCTCAGATTTCTTCACAGGCTTTTCAGCATTCTTAGAATACATTTTCGTATAATAATGTGGAAATGTGATGCGATAATTCACTACATGTTGAAACTGTGCAAGCACAAGACTCGGTGTTATCAAAAGAGGAGCTGAGAATCTACTGCGGCAACTCTATTTTTGTGCACAAATCAGTCTTACTGCTGTGACAATGTAGATTTGTTATAACAAGTTTTCCTTTCAGATAGTGAATTTAAGAAAAAAAATTTGTAAGCCCTTAAAACAAATATTTGGATAGTGAGATTCAGATGGCAAGGGATGTCCATTATAGTATTGTACTGAACCGAGCATAGAAAGTCAACACCAAGACAAAATATGCCAAATTGCAGGGTCTTTATTGCCGGCGGCCACGGAGGACTCGTGTCTCTCCAACCCGTGGCCCTGAAAGGAGGGTGTTAAAACCTTTTATACCCCTAAAACCACCTTGGGGGTGAGGGTGGGGAGCGGGGATGGGGATGAGGGGCTTCAGACACTCCGAGGGCTAGTGGATTCTGTAAATCACCTCCTGGGCGGAGATGAGTGTGAGGGGCTCCAGACATTCCAAGGGCCAGGGGACTTTTGTAACTCCGATTGTTACTTAAGTGGTTTACAGAAGTCAAGATAAGCATTAGTTTACACATTGTCTGGGTAGTGGATGGGAATTACATACCTTAGTTACCTATTACAAGGTGCAGGAGCCAAGCTGGCGTGGGCTTGGACTGCTTGACTGTCACATTAGCACAGAGAGCAGTTTCAAAAGAAAGCGAGGTATGGTTGAGGTATGCAGTTTTATGGGGCAGTTTTATGGGGCAGTTTTATGGGGCTTTTACCATGTCACATTCCCCCCTTGTTTTATTTACAGGAATTAAATCATTGATTCCTCCAACACGTTAGTATTGTTTGTTTGTTTTAAGGGCTCATATTGAGACCTTAATATCATTAATTTTACGGAGCCTACCCTAGATTTTATGAACCTGAGCAGTTGGTTTAGGAGGCAGGGGCTGAACATGAGTCCCAGTAGGAGTCGGGCCAGAGGTCCCACAGGCCCGTAAGGAGGGAAGTGAGCCAAGGGGACCAGGAAGACATTTTTGGATACTAACTTTCTGAAGCCTCTCGAAGCTGTTTTCTGGTTTCGAGATTCTGTCTGACCAGGGAGAGGCTCTCTCGGATGAGGCCTGACCTATTAGCATAGAAGCAACATTGTTCATTAAGGGCAGCACACAACCCCCCTTGTTTTAAGAATAGTAAATCTAGTTCCCGCCTGTTTTGGAGGACCATTTCAGCCAAAGACTCAACCTGATCAGTGAGTTGGGAAATGGAGTTTTCCAAGTGGCCTAAATCAGTATCTATGTGCTGAGAGAGAGTTTTAAAATTTTGGTTCCCAGTGTATAAGGAGAATATAAAAGGACACAGATCAAGGTTAATAGTAACCATCCCTGAAAGATGGGGCAGAATCATTTTAATAACTTTTCTTTGGGTTCCTCAATGTTTTTAATCTATCTAAAATGAATAGGTATCAATTTTATAGTTTAAATGGAGAAAATAGATAAATTGCTAGATTGAAATGCCTTCTACCTAGACTAAGACAGTATCTTATGCCTACATTGTTTTGGGCCTCAAAACGGAAAACTCTTCGACGATATTTCCTATACACTTATACTACAAGATTTCAGTAAAGATCTAATAGGATTTTAAATGCGACTCTTTTTACATCATTTCAGAAGGCAGAGAAGGTGTCAGAAAACGAATTTTTTAACCTTTAGTTCAATACCACATCAAGGGTATAAGAGGCTCTTACAGAAGAGGACTTTGTAAAAGGGGCCAAGAAAGAAAATTAAGAGGATGTGCTCTGACATTTTCTCTCCTTCTTCCACTGAGGAGGAAGAAGGATGCTTCCCTTTTACCTCAAGCTTAGAGAAAAAGGCTTTCAGGAGAACGTTTAGAGAGCTTGATAAGGGTTTCCTGGAATGTGTAGGGCACTGGGGTCTGACATACCTTGGAGGCTCTACCCCCAAGATAGAATCCAGAAAGAGTTCTTCTCCCAGGCTGGAGAAGGCTCTTCCTTCACTTGCACCAATAGAGAGGCACGGCACTACCAGTCAAGTCAGGTATTTCCTGTCCCTGACTTCTGTCTTCTCCAAATTAGGGGAATCTGAGACATGGGGTAGAAGGTAAGGGTGTAGCAAGGAAGGATGGAAAGAAAATATTAAGACCTGGAGAGAAGCAAGATGCCTTCTTTACCACTACAGACTTCCAACTCAGCCCAGGGGAGGAGAAAAGTTTCACTTCACGTAAAGTACAGTCTTGATGATCTCAGTGGACTGAACAGAACAATGGCTAAGAGGAGGCTACCCCAGTGGCTGAAAGTGAATGGAAACGGTGTTTTTTGTTTTTGTTTGCTTGTTTTTAAGAATAAGAAAACCAGAAGATTGAATTTCACAGAAAGGGTGGGGAAAATCAAAAGGCATTAAGTGGTTAGCGATTGTTGTTGGAAGTGGGAGAATAAAGTCGCTTATAATCCTACCCTATGGAGTTCCGCTTCTTCATATTACTAAAACTCCTATATGCATCATAGTGCTACCTTTACTGTAAAGAAGTTACGGAGTACATCATTCTCTACATTGCACATACGTGCTTTACTAGAACCCACAGGAAGTAATTCACCCCAGTCTTTTTCTAACAACAGTTCTCCACAGCAAACTGTTTTTATGCTATGGCCACTGTGAGTTCATGAACTGGTCTTGCTGCCTGTGGAACGGGTTTTGGTCAGCGGTTAGATGCTCAGATTAAAATGTGTGGTACATTCCTAACAAATGCACCAGACGCTTCAAAAGTTACTGAAGTAACTTTGGGTCCCAATCTCAATCCTAGCTTCATCCTACCATTCCTATTCTTTTCCTCATTGTCCTTTTTTATCTTTTTGTGTGGTATGTATTTATGTTAGTGTTAAATACAATGAGTTCCATGTTTCTCTTCAAAGAATCAGTACGTCAGTATGTTCAGTTTCCTTGTTCTTTGTTCTCTTTAAAGTTTAACTTTTAACTTTCTCATTCTCTTTGTCTCTTTGCCCCTAGGTTCAGTAAACAACCTTCCCACCAGCTCTAATTAGTAGTTCACATCTGCTTCCCTGGTGACCTGCACCCATTCCTCAAGCTGAAACCACATGTCCCCCTCGCACATCCCCCTCCTAACCCACATATTTAGAGTCCTAACTCATCCCAGTCACCTGCTCCATCCTGAGTCACCCCTGGTCACCTACTCCATCCTGAGCCACCACTGGTTACTTGCTCTGATCTGAGTCACCTTTAGTCACCTGTTCCATAACCATCTTTCTTGCCAAAACTGCTTACCCTGCCACTCTGACTAATACCGCTGGTCTCTTTAAAATAGCCAGTTGGAATTAGCTTAGACTATGTGGTCCAAGCCTGGCCAACAGGGGAATGACACAACAGTAGGAGCTACCTGCATCAGGGATAAGAACCCCTTCCCCTCCCTTGTTCGGTGTGCTCTCATGATTGCTCCATCTGCGAGACACACCCTTCTATAGAAGCAAATTGCCCTGCTGAGAAAATTTATGTTTGAGTGCTATTTCTTTTATGGTACTGAAAATTTATTTCTAATATAAGCCATCTCAAATTCTTTCTGTACTATGGCAGGGCAATAAATATATTTATCACAAATTCCTATAGACCTGGCTTAAAATAATTTGCACTAAAATGAATCTTGAACATAATTTAACTTTGTTCTAGTGATTATGAAGATGCTTCGGGGTCTTGCATTGCCCTAAAGACATCAATATGAGCATCCATTCATATTGTGCTAAAAGTGTGATTAAGCTGAAGGGCTCCAATTCATAATTGTGGATCTGTAACAAAGCTTTCTCTGTGTTGTTAGCCTGGGGTGGGTGGGAGGTGGAGAATAAGGTTCTGAAATAATTTTCTTTAATATTTAGGTATTTCTAAGTAAATTTTCATCTATATCTAAGCCTTTAGTTTTAAAGAAGCAAAGGCTATTTTTACCTGACAATGCTATTTGTACACATTTAAGATTATATGTATACACACACACACATCACTTTGACTATTTAAGATGTGGACCAAATAGGGTTTCTAATTCAAACTAAGTTTAAGCACAAATGATTACCCAATAATTCCAAGACAGAGTGAAGAAATTATCCTGTAGAAGTGGACAGAAGGGGATACATCAACAGGCAAGAGGTTTGAGCACATTTCTAAGAGATGGAAAGAAGATGGGAGCCTATCGAAAGATGAAACCAAATGAGAGGGCAAGAACCCAGAATTCAGGAAGGAAGGAAGGGAGGGAGGGAAGGAGGGAGGGAAGGAAGGAAGGAAGGTAGGAAGGGAGGGGAGGGGAGGGGAGGGGAGGAGAGGGAAGGGAAGGAGGGAGGGAGGGAGGGAAGGAAGGAAGGAAGGAAGGAAGGAAAGAAAGAAAGAAGGAAGCATTTAACATTGCAGATAGGCTCCAAGTTCAGGGTCAGAGGTGGAGGGGAGGGCAAGGGGAGCTGAAAAGAAGGAGTAAAAATTAAAATTTTACTACACAACACTCCAGGACGGGGGCGGGGGGGGCGAGGAGATTTGTCAAAACAGATGAAGGGAGGAAGGCAATAAGAAATAGCAAGGTAAAGAACTATATAAGAAAGTCATGCCCCAAAACCATGGAAACTAAAATGTGACATAATTTTGAGCAATTGAAAGGAGGATTAATAAGAAATAAAAATTAATTAGAACTGGATGCAAGGATCATTTGGCTTTGACTGGTATCAAAAGCGAAATATTGACTTTATCATCCTAACACATTCATTGTCTCTATAATGAACAATATTCACTTATATTGTAAATGCCGTATAGTAATTTTCAGTTTTTGAATTAACCTACAATCCAAACCTGGGAGATTTTAAAATGTTACATAGAAGAATATAATTGTCATTGGAGGACACAGGGTGAAAGGGGGGAGGTGAGGTGGAGGTGAGGCTGGGGGCTCTAACAGCCTCCTCTATGGGAGCAGGAAAGCAGAATTATGAATGCACAGATAACAGAGCCATCCCAGTTCTGCCACTTAACTGATAACCTTGAACAAGTTTTATAACTGCTCTGTGCCTCAGTTTCCATGTGTGAAAATGAGAATAATAATTTGTATTTCAAAGGTCTGATGTGAGGAGAAAATGAAGTTACTGTATGTAAGGTGTCTAGAACTATACCTGGCCTACAGTAGGCACTGTAATCTTTAATATTATCTAACAGCATTAATTTTTATGAGTTGCTGCCTCACTTAGTAAAATCTTAAAAAATAACAATTGTTGTATATTGGGAGGTGGGAGGGGAGGATGGGAGAAGAGACAAAGCTTAAATAGACTAAACCCTTTTCAGCTTCTCAGAAGTTCGGGTAATAAGTGACGTCTAAAGCTGACAGCTGAAGAAGTAGCAGCGTTTTGTATTTAAAGTTAGAAACCCTGAAACCAGAAATAATTACAAGCGGTTATTATTTTTTCTAATCAAATAAATAATTACACAATTATTCTTTTTAAAATAAAGTTATCATACATTTGGCAATTGTATGAATGCCGAAATCTCCAAAGCCAAACAAATCAAGCTGAATCTATTCTTTCCCAAGAGAATTCCGTCTGCCAGATTTAGTTGGAAGTGAAAAGTAATCTGTCAGCCTACAATATTTTTCCAAGTCTTTGCCACACTTTCCTGGGTGACAGCAATGCCACGCCTCTTGGCAGCGAGACTCCAACCTTGGGGAAAGATAATATTAGTGCCGTATGTCACGATTTCAAACTGCACTAAAATTCTACTGGCCCTCGGCCCAACTTCATGTGGCTCATGTGCCTGCTTTCCCGGTGACAGCTTGTGGGGGGTAACCTGTGTGGAAGGCTAAGACACTTTCTCTAAGAGATGGCTACACAGGTTATCAGTTTTCACACTTCTTGAAGGCAGGTGATCAATGAAGGATTCTTACCACCTGTAGGAACACGACAGCTCTTTGGACCCTTCTGGTTTCTCAAGCTGCCAGCTTTTCATCTCTTTGCCAAACTCCTTCATACAATGATTACAATCTGTATTCTTCCTAAGGCACGTCTTATAGGAAGATGTTAGATTAACGCTTTCTGGAGGGACTAAAACCCCAATGATATTTAGGCATATATTGAAGGTGGTTATTCTTCATTTTAGTGATAAACTTGGTTCACTTTCCCGTATACAGCTTTCCCATAGAGAGTAAAACAGTGTCAGCAGTTATTGATCACCTACTATTTGTCAGGTTCTGTATTAGGAGTTGACAATCTAGTCTAACAGATAAATCAGACGAAAATGTAATGGAATGTAGTAAATTCTATGATGATGATAAACACGGGTGCTCTTGGAACATACAGGAGAGAACTAACTCAGCCTGCGAAGAGGAGCAGAGCATCGAGTAAGGCTTGCAAACAAGGAGAAAATAGGCAAGCAAAAAAGGAGAGGAAGGGCACTCTAGGTAGAGGGTACAGCGCAGATAAAGAGCTGGGAAGGGTTTATATGGAGAAGTCCTACTTTTAGGGAGGAAGAAAGGGGCCAGAAAAATTAAAGGGAGGCTTATATGAATTGCTAAGGAGAGTGTATTTTTCTGAAGGTCTCTAAAAGGGACACCAAAACACTTCAAGCAGAAAAATAATATAATCATTTTGTTTTAAGAAGATTATTCTGGCTATAAAAGGTGGCTAGCAGAGGCCACAGTGGCTCACGCCTGTAATCCCAGCACTTTGGGAGGCCAAGGCAGGTGGATCACGAGGTCAAGAGATCAAGACCATCCTGGCCAACATGGTGAAACCCTGTCTCTACAAAAAATACAAAGATTAGCCGGGTGTGGTGGTATGCGCCTATAGTCCCAGCTACTCCAGAGGCTGAGGCAGGAGAATCGCTTGAACTCAGGAGGCAGAGGTTGCAGTGAGCCGAGATCACGCCACTGCACTCCAGCCTGATGACAGAGTGAGACTCCGTCTCAAAAAGAAAAAAAAAAGTGGCTAGCAGAAAGAGGACAGGAAGATCAGTTGAAAGGTAAATCAGACATGTCTTATGGGCCACTTTAAACCCTCTCAGCAACACCTCTTTCTACTGAAGCCAGTGCTGGAGAATGTGCCACTACTCCTCACTCCACTCCTGTCCCAAAGATTTCTGGGGCTTTGGAGTATCAATACCTCTGGGCATTCATGCAAGTGCAATCTGGAATTGCCAGGGACTTACCATCATTAGACTGCTCTTGAACAACTGGGCGGGAAGCTGAGTGATCAATGCTTCTCCTTTTCGCACACCAGATGAAGAGTTCCCACAGGACTGAGCAACACTGGACTGTGGTCGTGGCCGACCTGATATAGCAAAATTGTGTCGGCATTCCTTCCTTCTCTGTTTCTTCACTTCGACTCCTCAGGATAAACAACCCTCAAATACACTAACACAAGTCTTTGTTCCAGATTCTGCTTTCATGGAACCTAGCTTAAGAATGAAGGTCGGGCAGGGTGCGGTGGCTCACGCCTGTAATCCCAGCATTTTGGGAGGCCGAGGTGGGCAGATCACAAGGTCAAGAGATCAAGACCATCCCGGTCAGCACGGTAAAACCTGGTCTCTACGAAAAATACAAAAAGTAGCTGGGCGTGGTGGCACATGCCTGTAGTCCCAGCTACTCGGTAAACTGAGGGAGGAGAATCGCTTGAACCCGGGAGGCAGAGACGGAGGTTGCAGTGAGCTGAGATCACACTATTGCACTCCAGCCTGGCAACAGAGCAAGACTCTGTCTCAAAAAAAAAAAAAAAGAAAGAAAAAAACAGAATGAAGGTTACCAGATAAGTCCAGGAGAAAGTCACATGTACATGAAACAAGGCATGGTAATGGAAATGGGGAGATGGAATGGATTATTCATTCACAAGATATTAAGGATGTGGGATCAACAGCTTGGTATGAGGAATAAGGAAGAAAGAGGGAAATTCCCAGGTGTCTGACTCAGGTGGTAGAGTGGATGGTGAAAGCCATACAGAAACAGAATAGCCAGGCACAGTGCTCACGCCTGTAATCCTAGCACTTTGGGATGCCAAGGCAGGAGGATTGCTTGAGCCCAGGAGTTCAAGACCAGCCTAGGCAACATAGTGAGACCCTGTCTCCATAAAAATAATAATAATAATTTTTTAAAGGAGAGTGGTATTGAAGAAATGAAGGAAGGGTGTTTGTCTCTTGGATTTGTAGGAGTTCTTTATTCTTGGATTTGTAGGAGTTTTTTTATATATTCTACATACAAGTCTTTTAATAGGGCATGTGGGTCTTTGAACATGCAAGTGTGAGGTGTTTTTAAATCAAGAGGATGACGCCCTGTGGCAGTTTTATATACATCTATATGCATGCAGATGGTGTAAATGTGTAAAATGCAAAGAAACAAGGCGAAAAGATGGACATTTGGGGAACATCTGTATGTAAGGGGTGGGCGAAAGATTTTGTGATAGACACAGAGTTGTGACTCAATATGCAGGGAAACGGTGGTGACACAGCAGATTAGTCAGCGTTCTCTAGAGAGATGACCACTAGGATGAATGGAGGGAGG